>JAQQSW010014066.1:0-12184 GCA_028646575.1 Pseudocheirus occidentalis
ATTTACTATCACTAAGCATTACTATCAAAATGGATCCTTTTACACAAATAATGAGCTTTGGGGATAGAGCAAAAATGCAATTTGTAAATTAACAAAGTTTTCTGCTTATACCAAACCTAGCTGACAATTTGAATTTTAGCTATGACATGTAAACACACATGTTTGTATTCAAATGGTTATATTCTAGCCATATTTCCAGAGGAAAAAAGTAATCATCCTGTTTCAATTGTTCCTATTGTGTTTCCAAAGCCCTTGTGTTGAATAACCTAGGTGTTATTTCAAACACAACGTGTTGAGATTTGAAGTAAATCTCTGCTTTTAAGGAGAATGATAGATATTTAAGAAGGTGTGGATAGAACGCTGAACTCAATCCAAAACCTCTCTAAGTGCATTTTAAAAGAAATCATTTTGCAATTGAATTCAATATTGTTTTTATCAGGTTCTCAAGTACAAGGAGTAAAAGTTGGCAAGTCTTACAAGGCTCAGACTTGGCCAAAATGTCCTTCATTTCATTCAAGTCTCTTTCACACTAAATAGAAAGTCTGCTGCCTTCTCCAGTTTGCGATCTCTTTAAAGTTCTGACTGGAGTTGAAGAACAAGGAGAACAATAAAGCACAAACCCACAAATATGGGGTCTCAGAGCTATAGACTTGAACCAACAGAAGAATAGTGTCCTGGTCCTCTCAATGTCATCAGTGGCAGTGAGATGAGGATCACACCTGTATGTGACAGCGTCCTGAGAATTCTTCAGTCAAAGTTACATATGATCTGTCAATCAAGAAGCATGCATTAAGCACCAGGCATTGTATGAGGCACTAGGAATACAAAGGCAAAAATGAAAGAGCCCCTTCCCTCAAGGACTCTCCTTTCTACTTGCAGTGGTTCTCAACCTTCCTAAGGCTGTGACCCTTTAATACTCATATGTGGGGGTATCTGCATGTGGGCGGACCCTGGAGATAGGTAGAGGAGCAGTGTCTTGGTTCATAAGACCATCGGAAATTTGTGTTTCCTGATGGTCTTAGATGACCCCTGTAACCCCTGTGAAAGGGTCGTTTGACCCCCAAAGGGGTTACAACCCACAGGTTGAGAACCACTGTCTAGGGGAAACAACACATGCACATACTAGTGGGCACAAAATGTATACAGAATAAATTAAGGTAATTTGGTGGGAGGAGGAGTTAGGAGCTGGGAGCACCATGAAAGGCTTCATCTACTGGGTAATAACTGAGCAGAACTTTGAAGGAAACAAGATTGCAAGAGGTGAATGTGAGGAGAAATGACACAGTGGTTAAGAGTCTTGTACTTGGAGTTTGGAAGACCAGAATTCAAATCCTACCTCAGATTCTTACTAGTCATGTGATCTTGGGCAAATCACTCAACCTCTGAGTGCTTCAATTTCTTCATTTATCAAGGAGGGATAATAACAGTATCTACCTTACAAGGCTGTGGTAAGAATAAAATGAGATAACATACATACCTATAAGATATAAAGCTTTATGGATTTATACAGGGTGTAAGAGACAGTCTGTGCAATCGCATGAAGACAGGAGATAGGATGTTGTATGTTATAAAATGCAAGTAATCCAAGCAAGAACCGTAGTGGGTATGAAAGCAGGTAATATATAATAAATCTGGAAAAGCAAACTAGAACCAGATTGTGAAAAGCTTTCAATGCTAACCAGAGGAGTCTGCATTTTCTCTTAGCAGCAATCTAAGGTTATTTGAGTTTCTTGAGTGGTACATGGTTTGGTCAGATTAGTGTCTCTCTTTGGCAGAGGACAGATGAATGAGGCGAAAAGACCAGAACCATGAAGATGAAGAAAAAAACAGTCCTTACTCCCAAGGAGTTTCTAAAATGGTCCAGATATTACCAGTAGGGCACAGGATTGTTTGTCTGATGGGCATCAGAAAGGTGTTGGGAATAGGTATTAACTTGGGTTATCACAGATTCATGGTTTTGTCCAAAGTTCTGTAAGACCATACTAGAGGGGTGGGATTATGCTAGTAAAAAAGGGTAGACTAGGATAAAGAGTAAAGGTTTGGGGTGGAGAAAAGGAGGGAAGTCTTTATTCCAGGTTAGAAAAGCAGCCTGCTTTCACTATGTACTAACCGTCCTCTGCCTCTAGATGGTGCTGTGCAGTCACTGAGTTAGATGATAACTGATTGACTCAACCACAGGACAGAGAGGAGGGAATTGACAAGCTTCTCAGCCAGAACCCTTGCCTTTCAAATATTCATTTAAAAATGTTCACTGTTATCTCCATTCCTCTTGACCGTTGTGATTTCTTTACCCACTATATAAGATACTCATCTTTTGCCCTTCTACCCAAATCCCCCTCTCCCTAACATCTACCAACCTCTGCCCCCTTTCTTCCAGAATATCACCCCTCTCTTTGGCAGAGGATAGCTGAGGATAGCAGAGGATAGATGAAGGAAGTGAAAGACTAGAATCATGGAGATGAGGAAAAGATGGTCCTCACTCCCAAGGAGTCTCTAACACCATCCAAGTATCACCAATAGGGAATTAGAGTTTTTGCCCTGGGATGATGGGCATCAGACATATATTGGGAATAGGCATTAACCCGGCTTATCACAGATTCATAGTTTTGTCCAAAGCTGTGTAGAACCATATTTGGGGGTGGGATTACCCACTAGGGAGGGGTCATATCCCCTTCCCATTGAGTAAAACTCAAAAGAGATCTTGTGTATCCCACAGTACAGAATCTACTCCTATACTCCAAATGGCAGGGCCATTACTAGGGGGGAGAAATTGGAACTGTCCCCCCAGTGCAGAAATTTTGAAGTTATTGATACACTATCCCAGGGTAAGTCTGTTACTCTACACAAGCCAACCTCCTCTTCCTCCAGCTTTTGGGGACTGTTTTAAGGGAGAGGGTGCTTTTTCCCTTTTCAATAACTTAGAAACTTAGCAGTATCCCCAGGGTAAGCTTCTTCCTCACCTCTATATGGCTTCCCCTCAGACTGCACCATATACAACCCTGCCTTCCCTTCCCAGACCCTGCCTCTTAACCTACATTGAGAAATTGCTAGTTACAATTCTGCCAACTGGCCTTTCTTTTTATACTAAATGCTATTAACATCATTTTGGTTGAATACATTAAATCAGTCAGCCAGGCAATCGGCAGCCAAGCCATTCGCTCAATCAACACTCTTTATTGAATGCAGAGCCTAGCATGAGTGTGTGTCACAGGTGGTTTCCACATTAGCAAGATTCAATATTGTGACTCATTATTTTCCCAGAGGAAACAAGGTGAGTGTCCCTCCTATTGGTCAGTCCAGTAACACAGAGGAGAGTGAGTAAATCTCATGAGACACCTGTGGAACCACATGGACCCAGTGTGTTTGTTTCTTCTCTGCAACCCTGGTCAAGCAGAGGAGTGAGCCTCCAACACAAACTGACACTTCTTTCATCTTGACAGTGAAAAGTTTGGCTTGTCATTTCAGAACTGTATTGCCTGAAGTCCTACATGAAAGGTTTAGCTCAAAGGTTCTAGAAATAGGCTGAAAAATTACTGTTGAAGTCTGAAGAACTCCAAAGGGAGTTAGCTCCATTTCACAATGGAGTTATGGAAGCAATAATAGAGTCTGAAAAGGGAACATGAGCCCTCGAATCCCATTTTCTTTTCTTGTTCATTTTGAAATGTATATGCATGGAAGGAAGAAGATTGAGGAGGAGAAGGGGGAGGAGAGGGTGAAAAAGCAAAAAGGACACAGAGAAGGAAGGAAATGGGGGAAATGAAGGAGAAAGGGGGAAAATAGAAGAATATTTCTGAAAAGAGAGAAAGTAGATAACTGTTTGGCCTGACCTGTTATATACAGGTAAAATGGCCCGCTATAGATAGCTAGGGCTTTGCAAGCACATTTTTTTGCATCTCTCCTTTTTTCCCAATTTCTTAATCATTCTTTATCTGATTTTCTATTCTCCTTTCTCCTCTTTCATCTTTATCAATCACTTAACATGAATTTATTAAGTGCCTACTGTGTCCCAGGAACACCACTAGGAACATGATATAAGTACAAGGAATGAAATAATCTCTACTCTTAAAGAGATGAAATATACTCTATTGAGAGAGATAAAAAGTACATATATAAATATATACGAAATAAATGCAAAGAAATAAAAACAAAAGTAATTAGTGGGTGAAGGGCACTAGTAGTTGGGGGGAATTGAAGAGAGCTTCCTATATGTGTCTATTATAAATAGCTTATTTTAAACCTGGGACAGAATAATGGCCCCTTTGTCGCACATGGTGCCCTCCTATAATTTTTATACTAAATGAAAAATTAAGAATACTATCACAATTGCTCCAAGCCCCCAGTTAGGAAAATTCCCAATATTTTCAGGAGGTGAGTGAGGAGGGAGAGAGGAAGTAAGGGAGAGAGAGAGAGACAGAGACAGAGAGAGAGAGAAAATGAGAATGAACGTGAGAGGAGAGAGCAAAACAGAGAGAAGAGAAAAAAGGAGGGAAAAAACAAGGAAAAGAAAGGAAGGAAAGAGGGAATGAAGAAAAGAAGGAAAAAAGACAAACTTTTATACACGCACATATATACATATATGCATATATATATATACACACATACATACATAAAATGTAGAGCATTACTAATATATCCAAAGTGCTTTAAAATTCTTTAGGACAAGTTACATTAATGGGTGATCTTGTCTCCTGTTAGGAAAATATGATCAACCTCAATTATATTGGATAACATAATTTGTTATTGAAGGTGTTAAACAAGTGTCCAGAGAAATGGTCCTTTAGAAGTCACTGTCAGGATTTTATCAATGATCCTGACTTTACAGAGAGGAGCAAATAAGGGCAAAATGCTCACATGCACTATCTCTTATCTGTAAGACTGCAACAAACATCAAACACCCCATGGAAGTTAGATATTCTTGAGGAATGGCAGGCCCTCCAAATCCTGTGGGGTTGGGACATGAGGACTTGCTTAATAAGCAGTTAAATCTCAATGTTAGAAGTGTTGCAATCTCAAGTGAGATTTTATCATCAGAAGTGTGAGATTAGGGAAAACAAAATTTGTCAGAGGAAGTATTTATAAACTTGGCAAAGCCTCGATGACTCCTATGAGGGAATGTCCCAGGTGGGAAAGGATCTACAGTGACAGATGACCTCTGACTCTTTAGAACCTGAATTGCCACTTCTGTAAAATTTCCTTCTTTGAGGTTCATTCCAGATGTCTTTATCACCCTCTGCAGATCGTGGTTTCAATCATTTACTGGCCCTGAAACTCATTCTTCCTTCTTTCTTAAAGACTTCAGTACCTGACTCATCCCCAACTCCTCTTCTCATTCATGGGGATTTCAACGAATGAAATGTCCCTTCAAATACCTTGATCACTCACTTCACCAACCTCCTTGACTGTTTTAACCTACTCTTTTGTTCCCTCTAGGCCATCATCCATGGTTTACTTCCACAATCCAAAATTCCTCTCTTAGATGCCAGTCTCCTCTCCTCCACTTATTTTTAAAATTTTCAATGTGACTTCTAGTCATTCTACTCTTCCACATTCTCAGAATCCATTACTTTTCCTCCAGTCTCATTTTCCTCACTCCAGTGTTGATCTTTGCTATTCAAAACACACAGCATTTCTCACCTACATGCACAGGCTATCCTCCATGCCTGGAAAGTACTCTTTCTTTGCTTCTATCTTCTAAAATTCCTTATTTTACTCAAAATTCAATTTTTAGCATTATCTTCCCCAAGTTCTTTCATGATGCTCCCAGTTGCTAGTGTCTTCCGACTCCCCAATATTACCTTGCATTTTGTATGTAGTTGTGCATGTACCTGTTTTGTCTCCCAATTAAAATGTAATCTTGAGGGCAGGGACTTTTAGTTTCATCTTTGTATTCTGACCATCTAGTATAGTGCCTAGAATATAGTAGGCATTTAATGAATGTTAATTAATTAGCCCTACAATTCACCAGTTAAGCTAATCCCTATCCTCTATCTTTGAATCCTCTCTCTTTTTTCCTAATGACATTCATAACTTGTCAAATCCCAGCTCTGCACAACACCCATAACTTGCCTTCTCTTCCCAATTTGAGGGACTCCAACAACTGTAGACTGCATCCACTACAGATTTATGTTCTCTAATCTTGACTGTGTCCTCACTGCTGCACAGCAATCTTTTTATCCAACTTAGATGGATTACCATATCCTCCCAAGCAGCTGTCCCAAACCTTCTCTCCTCTCCTCTGACCTCCTATACTCTTTTCTCCCCCACTTCCTCTCAGCAGAGAGATCTCACAGCAGCACAGCCAATGTATCTGTACAGGAGCTTCATTCCCAGAAGCTTTATTCATCAAGCCCTCATCATATAATCCTGGCACAGC
The DNA here is from genome assembly GCA_028646575.1 of Pseudocheirus occidentalis. Taxonomy (NCBI): domain Eukaryota; kingdom Metazoa; phylum Chordata; class Mammalia; order Diprotodontia; family Pseudocheiridae; genus Pseudocheirus; species Pseudocheirus occidentalis. The sequence goes on from JAQQSW010014066.1 coordinate 6,374, forward strand.
CTAGTTGCATTAAAAAGGATTTGCTTTGGAATGAGAAGGTCCACAAATTGTATAATGAAAATTTCCTAATGAGGAAGCTTGTCTATCTAAAAGGGGAAACAGATTCTAGACTAGAAAGATATTTGCTAAAGTATGCCCAACAGAGCATGGGAAAACCTTGAAGAGGAGGGATGATTGGGGTCTGAAAATACAAAGTTACATTCCTATCACTAATGTGTGGTTAAAGTTTAAATTCTAAACCCACAACAAAATTTTAGGAAGAGCTTTATTTGTTTGAGATGGACTTCTTGCTCAGTCAGGCTTGACAGGGCTGAATTCTATGACTTTCCCAGAAAGAAGGATGGGGAATGGGGAGGGAGTTATCTGAGGTAGGATGAGTAGGGGTTAATAATGGATTTGGGACATGTGTGCAGAACCTGTGCTTATTGGTTAGAATAAGGTGGGGAGAACATTTGCTCAGGTGAATTGGAGACACATAGAAGGATATCCAAGTCCAGGGTGAGAGAGGGAAGAGATGAGAAAGAAGAAAGGACTAAGATTAACTGTATATTCTAGCATTTATACATGGTCTAGCATTTATACATTGTCTAGCATTTATATAGCACTCTAAGGTTTGCCATGTGCTAAATCTATAGTTATCTCTCTCTAGCTCTCTGTCTTTCTATCTAAAATCTCATTTGATTCTTACAATGCTGGAACATAGGAGTATCATTATCTCCATTTTACATATGGCAAACCTGAAGTGGAGAGAGACTAAGGGACTTGACCAGGGTCACATATCTGGTAAATGTCTGAGACAGGATTCAGACTTAGGTTTTCCTAACTCCAAGTGCAGTACTCTGTCTACTGTCTGCAAGTCATGCAGGAGAAAGGGAAACTATAATCAGGAAGGAAGCAGATTGGTAAGAGGAAAGGATATGTTTTGATTAATAAACCAGGTTGGAATTAGAGAAGTTGATAGGATGGTGAGATACGGGATGGGCTGTGGCCAAAAGAAGCAATTGAATGTTTTCCCAGAAAGGAGGAGTTGATACATAGTTTCCTTGTGAAGTATGAGCCTCAAATGAGTTGCTTGGGACCTTCTGATCCTTCCTACTATGGGATGGAGGATCCTATCCTACTGTTAAAGGGACCTTGTCATTCAAAGGGGATCCTGAATCCATTAGGACGCTATATTTGTCTTCCTCAGTCCAGAAATGAGTCAAGAAGGAGGTATAATATACATCCCTAAATATTCATCTGATATCTATCCTCATGGCAGCTTGGAAAAGTGGTCTACAATCAGCTCCTCCATTTCTCCTCTTCTCATCTGTTCTAAACTTTCTGTCCTCTGCATTACTCTCTCCAAAGTTACCAAAGAGCTCCTAATGGCTTCTTGAGCCTTATGCTTCTGAAAGGCTCTGAAGCCTTTGACCCTACTGACTGTGTTCTCTCTGGATGCTCCTTTGTGGATTTTGGAGGCTCTTCTTTTTATTGGTTCTTCTTTTATTTGCCTCACTACTTCTCAATATCCTTTACTGGTTCTTCCTCTGTGTTATGCTCTCTGAGCAAGGCTGTCCTTCCAAGGCTCTGTCCTGGACCCCTTTTTTTTCTCTGTACTCTCTTGTTTGGTGACTTTGCCAGTTCCCACAGGCTCAGTTATCATCTCTGTGCTGATGATTCCAAGATCTATTCATCTGACACTAAACTTTCTCCCAAACCATGGTTTGTATCATCAACTGAGTGTTGAACATTTTGAACAATATGTCCTGTAGATATCTCAAGCTCAACATTTCCAAAAACAGAACTTACCCATGTCCTAACTCTGCCTTTGTCTGAACTTCCTTATTACTTCTGATAGCACCACTATGCTTATGTCACTCAGGTTCACAAGCTCAGCGTAATCCATGACCCCTCTCTTACTCTACATAGCCAATGAGTTGCTAGATTTTGTAATTTCTTTCTCAACATCTCTCACATATGTCCACTTTCTCTCCACTCATACAGTCATCCTCTTTCTACTTATTCCAGTCAAGCAAAGGCTGGGATTTTTCAAAAGCAAATTTACATAGTGACACACTAAGGGTTCTCAGAGCAGGAAGGTCTTCTCTGAAAGTAACAGCAATCTATTTATGAAAAGACTCCATTCCATTTTTTTAATCAAGAATCCTGCCCCAAAGTACCCCCTTTCAGTCCTTGAGTAATTTAACCTAGCAGTTCAATGCTTACCACTATTCTAAGGAATTATAACAGATTCTCCCATAATGGTAGTTATTGGATTAACAGGTTAGTGCAGGGTAAGGGAAGAAATTACTCTCCTTCTAACTTCACCAAAGGAAGCCAAAATTAATAAGATGAAAAATAAGCTTGTTATTCCCTTTCTTTTTCTCATGTGAAGAAATTGTGCTGATTCCGTTAAGTTCAAGAACATTGTAGAAGTGAAGAATATCTATTGTTCAGAGGATTAAATGCAATTGGGTAGGCATCTCCTTACTTTGGTCCATCAGGACATATATCTTGTTAAGGACCTGCTGATAGACAACAAAATGCATCCAGAATTGAAAAGAAGGAAGAAAGGAGGTCAGGTCACATTTGGGAAGTTGTTCATTGCTCTTAATGATCTCAAACTGCTCCCAACACTAAAGTCTTTCTTTTAACATCATTTCCCCCCCACCCCCTCAGATATGCTATATAGTTGCAAGCCCTGGAAACACCACAGTCTATAAAGAATAAAAATTTCAGATGACTCAAAGAGTGATGAAGAGGGAACATGGCAGGTGAAATAGGCTGTATCATATTACTATTATAACTTGCATGTTGGAAATGGCATGAAAGATGTCATCTGGGAAATGTTTAGAAGGTAATGAGAACTAGAGTTAAGGGATGGACATCCTGAATGCTAGACTAGTCCCTACTGAATATTAACAGACCAGAGGAAGACCTCTGACTTATTGGCCAAATCTTCTATGGGAAATTTATGGAAATACATTGATGAGGATTTCACAAAATAAAAAGGTATGTGTGCATTGACATCTATAGCAATGGAAAGAGTACCCACATTGAACAAATAATTGATCCACTGAAGGTTTGGAGTACATCCCACTATTGGCTTACATTGAGTTTATAATCCCATCAAAAGCCTCAGATGATGTACAGAAAACTTAACCATTCAAGTATCCCCATCTCTTACTTGTTTGGGTTTTGAATCCAAGTGTAGACATTTATAGTTATTATTCTTCAAATTCTTCTTATTAGAGTCTGCCCACCATTCTATTACATTGAAATCCTTTTGGGTTCAGACTCAGCTATTTGAGATGCTATTTATGCTTCCAAGTTTTGTGTTATTTATAAAATTTGAAGTTATTTATAAAAATAATAAACAGTAATTGGTCAAAGACAAGCCCTAGGGGAATACTTCATTGGATACCTTCTTTTAGTCAACATAAAAATCCTCCCTAGTGATCTACCCATTATGTCAGAGGCCTTCCTCTTGTTCTTTTTTTTTTTTTTAACATCAATACCTGTTGGACTTTGCCATTCAAATACTTCTAAATCTAACTTTATTATAATATATCCCACATTTCTCCAGCTTGTCCACAAGTCTAACATGAAATTATTTGTTAAATTCCTCATTGGAAGTAAGGTACACTATTTTGTCTATGGCATTGCCTTCATCTCTGGATCTAATACCTTCATCGAGAAAAAAAACAATGATGCTAGTTTGGTATGACCTGTTCTTGGTGATCTCATGTTTCTTCTTAGTGGGATTCCTTCCTAAATATTCAAAAAACATTAATTTAATAATACATTTCAAAATTGAACAGTTTTTTTTTGCCAGAACAAAATTAATACAAACAAGATAAGAAGGGAGCAGTAGATTGAGGGAAAAAATCATTGTATCCAAAATCTCTAACAAAGCTTCGACATCCAAGAAGTATAAGCAATAATAGAAATCCATACAACAAAAATGTTATTTCCTAAAAGATAAAGGGGGTAAAATATGAACAAAATGTTTTCAAAGAAGAATTTCAGACTATTAACCGTCACATGAGACATGACTCCAAATCACCTATAAGAGAAACAGACATCAAAAAAACTTTGAAGTTTCATGTTATTCCCAGAAAATTGGCAAGGTTGACAATAAACATGAGGGGAATAGTCAGCAGTGAAATATAGGTACACTGATAAACTGTTGGTGGAATTGTAAATTGGTCAAACCATTCTGGAAAGTAATTGGGAATTATGCTAAGAAAGTGAATAAAATATACAGAACCTTTGATTTAGAAATCCCACTGCTAGTCATTTGCTCCAAAGAGGTTAATGATTTAAAAAAGTAAGGCTTCACATACTGAACGATACTTTGTAGTACTTTCTGGTAGTAACTAAGAAGTAGAAACAAAGCAGAAGTCCACTCTAGTCATTTAAGTCTCCTTTTCTCATCTTGAAAATGAAGGGTTTATGCTAGATTGTCTTTGAGGATACTTATCGTTTTAGAGCTATGATCCCATGATTCCATGATTGGGGAATGACTTAACAAGTTGCGGCACTGGAATCTAATAGAATATTCCTGTTATGTAAGAAACAAAGAATACAAAGAAGCTTGAGAAGACTTTGACAAACTGATTTAAAGTGAAGAGCCAAGAAAATAATATACACAATGACTAGAACATAAATGGAGAGAATAAGAACAAAACAGACACCTATGAAATTGTAATGACGAAGTATCATCCCAAGGAAGAAATATAAAAAGGCATATTTCCCTCCCTTCTTTGCAGAGATGGCTTCGAATATGGATTACTCTTTCTTATGTCTGTCTTTTCCAATATGTTGGCTAGTTTTAACTTCTTCCTCTTTTTTATTCTTTTGTTATAAGGGATAACTTTTGCTATGGGGGGTGAGGGGAGGGATGTGTTGGGAACCATAGATGTTATAAATATAAAATATATCAATAAAATTTTTATTTGGTCAGGAATTAGAGTTAAATTCAATGGTCTATTTTTTTTTCGAAATGTAATGGGATCATAGGGATCACGGGACTGAGAGTTGGAAGGGACCTTAGCAGTCATCCAGTTCAATCTTTTTATTTTATGCATGAGAAAAATGAGGCCCAGATAGTAAATGGCGAAGTCGGCTTTTGAACCCAGGATGGCTACACAGTGGATGGGGGATATAGTGCGTGGAAGTTTCATTTGAGAGAAGGATATAATTGGAAGAAGGTTAGCAGTGGTAAGTGAAGAATTTGTGAGGGGAAGGATTTAATGATGGACAGTAAAAATGAGAATGTAGTGGGCAAGGATTCAGTTAGGGAAAAATACACAGAGGAGTGGTAAACAAGTGCTAGCTTGGGAACCAAAGAACTGGGTTCAAATCCTACCTCTGTCACTTAGGAGTTTGGGACCAAGGGCAGATCATTGGTGTGCTCTGAACCTCTGGTTTTTAATCTCTAAAATGAGGGAGTTAAAACCATTAGATACAACCATTTTGGAGGGCAATCTGGAACTATGCCCAAAGGTCTATAAATAATTACATACCCTTTGACCCAGTAATACCACTTTTGGGGTTGTATCCCAAAGAGATCATAGAAGTGGGAAAAGGAACCATATGTACAAAAATATTTATTGCAGCTCTCTTTGTGGTGGCAAAGAACTGGAAATTTAGGGGCTGCCCATCAATTGGGAAATGGCTGAACAAGTTATGGTATATGAATGTAATGGAATACTATTGTGCTATAAGAAATGGGAAGGAGATGGACTTCATAATTACCTGGAGAGGTTTATACAAATTGATGCAAAGTGAGAAGAGCAGAACCAGGAAAAATTTGTACACAGTCAC
>JAQQSW010014067.1:0-12184 GCA_028646575.1 Pseudocheirus occidentalis
ATATAGAAGAGGTAAGGGATAACTGTTACAATGGAGGGGAAGAACAGGAGGCAAAAGGGAAAGGATCAACTTTACTCTCATTGAATTTGGCTTAGGGAAGGAATGACATAAACTCTAAACTGGGTATCTTGCCACACAAGAGAGTAGAGAGGATGGGGATCAGAGGGCTGATGATGGAGGGAAGGGCAGGGTGGGGAGGGTTACTGGAAGCACACACTTCTGTTAAGGGACAGGGACAGGGTAGAAGATAGAACAAGGGGAGGGCAGGATAGGAAGGAGGGACATATAATCAGTCTCTCACAATATGTCCATTGTGGAGATGTTCTGCAAAACTACACACAAACAGTCTGTATTGAATTGCTTGTCTTTCCAGTGGAGATGGGCGACAAGGGAGGAAGGGAAAGAATGTAGAATTTAAAGTACTATAATCAAATGTTTAAAATATATATGTATATAGTTATTATTATTAATTACATGCAACTGGGACTTAAGATATACAGGCACTGGGGTAGGGAGATCCGTTTTGCCCTACTGGAAAGTCAGAGGGGAGATGGGGGAGGACACAGGAGAGAGCAGATTTGGGGAGGGGTTATATAGTTGGATGCCTGCTTTGGGGTGGTGGGTGGGAGAAAGATGGGGAGAAAATTTGTAACTCAAAATCTTGTGGAAATGATGTAAACAATAAAAAAATAATAACAATTTTAAAAAAGAAATTAAAGGGATGCCCATCAATTGGGAAATGGCTAAACAAGTTGTGGTATATAAATGTAATGAAATACTATTGTGCTATAAGAAATGAGGGGCAGACAGACTTCATAATAGCCTGGAGAGACTTACACAAACTGATGCTGAGTGAGGAGAGCAGAACCAGGAGAACTTTGTACACAATTACAGACACAATGTATGTGTGACCACAAACTTTGATGGACTGGCCTCCTCTCAGCAACACAAGGCTATAAGAAAACTCCAAAGGACTCGTGATGGAAAGAGATGACCACGTCCAGAGAATGAACTACAGAGTCTGAATACAGATTGAAGCAAACTACCTGCTCTCTCCCTTGTTTTGTTTAGTTTCCTCTTTCCCATTGTTCACTCCGTTGGTTATAATCTTTCTTTACAACTTGACTACTGTTTGACATGAAGGTATCTGTGGAACCTATATTTGATTGCATGCTGCCATGGGTGGGGGGAGGGGAACGGAGAAAATTTGGAACTCAAAGGATTATGGGACTGAATGTTGTAAACTAAAAGTAAATAAATACATTTTTTTAAAAACAACTTTTAAAACTCTCCTGGGTCTGACATCTTATATTTTAAGTTCTGAAGTCCTTCCTGTATCTTTCTATCCATCCTATGTTCTAAGGTCACTCCCAGCTCTGACATCCAACATTCTAAAGGCCCATTTGAATGACATTTTGTGTTCTGAGGGTTCTCCCAGATCTGGCATTCTATATTCTAAGAGCCACCTTCAACTCTCACATTCAGTTGTGTTCTAAGCTTCCTCCCAGCTCCAACACTCTGTCTAAGATTCCTTCCAGGTCTGACTTTCTGTGTTCTAAGGGCCTTCCCAGATCTGACACCCTGTGTTCTAAGGGCTCTCCTAGCTCCGACGTCTCTATTCTAAGGGTCCTCCCAACTCTGGCATTCTATGTACAAAGGGCCCTCTTTGCTCTAACATTCTGTATTCTAAGCCTCTTCCAGATCTACCATTTTCTATTCTAAGGCCTTCCCAGTTGTGGTCTTCTGTGTTTTAAGGGCCCTCCCAGCTCTGACATCTCTGTTCTAAGGGCCCTCCCAACTCTACCTTTCTAGGATCCTATGGCTGGGTAAAAATTCCCCCACCTTGGGAATCCCACCTCCTTCTCAAGATCAAGGCCCCATGGTTCTGGGCCCAGGCCAAGATCAGACTCACCTTCAGATTTTCCCCAATATTTTCATCTTTACCTAGACAAGAAATGCAGCTTCAATATTTACTTTCAAGGATGGGTCTTGGATCCCTGCAGTTGGGAGTCCCACCCCCTCATTCCCTTTCTTAAAGGAGCTAAGCAAGTGACAAAGGGAAAACCAAACTTTAGCAGGACAGTGGGAGCTCTGAAGTCCCTTTCAAAGGAAGAGTCTATCCCAGAATTGATCAGGATTAGATGCTGGGTTCTGCCACTGACTCAATGTGTGACCTTGGGCAAGTCCCTAGTTCTCTCTGGGTCTCTGTGAAATTAGGGCTTGGCCTCTATCAGAGGCTCTTAACTGATTTTTGTCATAGGAGGCACCATAGTTTGTAAAGCACTAGGCCTGGAGTCAGGAAGACCAGAGTTCAGTGTGGCCCCAGACACTTAATAGCTGTGTGACCTTGGACAAGTCACTCAACCTCCATCAGCCTCAGTTTCCTCTCCTGTAAAATGAGACTCATAAAAGCATCTACCTGCCAGGATTATTGTAGGCATCAAATGAGATCTTTGCAAAGTGCTTGGCATAGTGCCTGACACATAGGTGCTTAAAAAATGCTTCTTTCCCACTGGGACCCCTTTGGCAGGTTGTTGAAGCCTACAGACCCCTTCTCAGAAAAATATTTTTAAATATTTTTAAATGCATAAGATGAAAAACAATTACTTTGAAATAAAGATGTCATTTTGTTTCCCCATCTCGGTTCACAGATCTTTTGAAATCTATATGACCCCTGATGAAGAACCCCTGACCTGGATGATCTTGACTGTCCCTTCTGGCTCTTAGACATTGATTCCCTAAGTCAATGTTGGAGAGGGGTGTAGTTCAGTACAACAGACCTGAGGAGTCATGGGGTGTCCCAGATGCTCTAGGGTACGCAGGGAAAGGATGGGCCTCCTGTGTGCAGGTCTTCCTGAATTCAGGTCTATAGACTACTCACCTAGGTCATCTGACTATCTCTAGGGATCGCTATAAGGATCTGGGCAGAGCCTAGACCACAGACTTTACCCTAGAGGATCTAGGCAGGGCAGGTAAAAGTCTTGGGATGCAAGGTTAGAATGGAGGGGAGACCTAGCTCAGGTGGCGGGGCAGGGAAGAGGAAGCGGTGCCCTTGTAGGGGCAGAGGTCACCAGTCACCATAAGTCAGTCCATTGATGCAGCATTTCTTGAAGGTCATGATGTTCTGGGTCAGGGTCCCCGTCTTGTCAGAGAAAATGTACTCGATCTGTCCCAGCAGATCATTGAGGCTGGTATTCCGGACCTTGGCCGGCATGTCCCGAGGCGAGTAGTACATTTCCAGGTCCCAGTTGATAAAGCAGCTATTTACCAGATAGACAAACTCAAAACTGCCAGGGAGTGAGACAAGTTACAGCTACTTAAAGCCTGGGAAGGAATTGAAGTCTGATGGCCCAGCCCAGGGCCCCCACCCAGAGCCATGCCTGGGGAAGGAAAAATTAGAGACATTCCCCCAAACCACATCTTGGAGGAATAATTATAATTAGCATTGGTATAAATAATTAGTCTTTTTCATTGCTATAGCATTTCAAGGGTTACAAAGTACTTTTCTCACAACAAACCTGTGAAGCAGATAATAACATTTATTAGTAGTCATAATAACCCATTTATATAGTAATTTGAAGCTTGTAAAAATACTTTAGATCCACACTGCTGTTCACAAAGATATCAATGCACGAACTGGAATTCAAGTTTTCTGATTCCAAACTCGGTATTTTTGCCCCTCCACCAGACTGCTCTGTGCCCTGATGGGACAGGGCAGAACCACAGAAACATGCAGTCAGGGAGAAGAAGGAGCCTCAATACGCATGGGCACTCTCAGAACTGGAGGCTATCTGGGATAGCAGGGGGGCCTTCTAGGTCCTCGGGGGCAGTCTTTTGACCGAGTCCAAGTTTTACAGAACAAATCCTTTTATTAAGGGGATTTGTTCTATGAAGTTGGGATTTAGTCAAAGGGCCATACTTAAGGACCTAGAGGGTCACAGGTGGCCTTGAGGCTGCAGGTTCCCTGGTACAGGGTGTTGTGAGGGTATAATAGTAATGCTGGTAATATTATTATTACTATTATTTTAAGCATTTATATAGCAGCTACTGTGACCCAGGAACAGGGCTAGGTTTTCCTGTTACATTATAGAATGAAAACGTGGGACCTGGGAATCAGGAGACCTAGAAACCAATCCTGGCCCAGGTCATTTCAACTCAAAAACATTCCTTCACAATTGATCCAGAGGCCAAGTGGATAAGGGAGAGCATTCCAGATGTAAGGAACAACCTGTACAAAGGTGTGGGGGTGGGAAATGGCATGTTGAGGTCAAAGGCAGTTGGCTGGAGTATAGAATGAAGGAAAAGGAGTAGTAAGTTTGGATAAATAAATGGGAGCCAGAGGATGGAGGTCTTTAAATTTAGGGTTAAAGAGATTTTTGAGCAAGGAAGTGACATGTTCAAACCTACTAACTAGCTGTGTGACTTTGGGTAAGTCATTATCCCACTTCGGACCTTGAATTAAGAGAGTGGACTAGGTGACTTTTAAGGCCATCTATGTCAAAGGCATTCTATGTCTAATGACTCCCTGGATCTGACACTGTATTCTATAGTCCTTCTAGCTTTCACATTCTAAGTTCTAAGCCCAGAAATTTCATGTCCTAAGGTCCTCCCAGCTCTGATATTCTTGCTAAGATTCCTCTGACTTAACATTCTCTATTCTAAGGACTTTTCCAACTCTGACTCTGCTTTTTTAATACCCATCCAGTTATGACATCCTGTGTTCTAAGGGCCCTCCCAGCTCTGCCATCCTGTGTTTTAAGGGCCCTCCCAGCTCTGCCATCCTGTGTTCTAAGGGCCCTCCCAGCTCTGCCACCCTGTGTTCTAAGGGCCCTCCCAGCTCTGACTTCTTGTGTTTTAAGCGATGTGGTCTGGGATGCCTTTGTCTGTAATCTCAGTTTGTAAAATCTCACTTGTGTTTGGGTTTGCTAGCAAGTCTGCCTAGAAACAAGCCTTCAATAACATTCTATAAACAAACCTTTAGAGAAATGCATAGCCCCTTTGTTCTAAGTGCCCAATTGCACCCAAAGCCTTGAACAACATTATCAGACGTCTCAGTATGGTACCTCCTGAATCCCTAATCAGTCTAGTTCCCAGACTTGGAAACAATCAAGCCCGTCCTCCCAACAGCCATACTGGACATATCTCATTCATCCTTGACCAAAAGTAACCTAGTGACGTTTCAAGCCCCAAACCACACCTCTCAATAGCCCCCCCAGGGGGATTTCCTAGTGAATTATGGGCAATTTGCCTGTGCAGTTGATACAAAAAGTGCATGTTCCTTTAAGCACTGACCACTCCCAAACTCCTCCCTAACTCCTCCCAAACTCCACCCTTGCCTACCTAGTTAGCATAATTAACCTCTGACTGACAGTTTTATGGTTATAAAACTTCACATCAAGCCCTAGCTCTTTGCAGGCTATCCTTAACCTTTTCCTGCCCACTGCAGAGCGTAAAACTTATAACTCTACCTTAGATCCCTGCACTTTGCAGGTCCCCCTATTTCTCCTGCCTGCTACTAAGTCACCATAACAATAAACTCTGTAACTCTGCCAAAAGATAGCTTGGGTTCTGGCAAATTTCTTTCCAGACAAGAACCCAGTAGAGATTATATGACATCCATCAAACACCCCCTACTTCCCAACCTCTTCATAAGGGCCCTCCCAGCACTGCCATCCTGGACCCTCCCAACTTACATTCCCAGTTCTAACGTCCCTCCCCAGCTCTGACATCCTCTGGTCTTCAAGTCAAGACTGGACAGCCAGTTTTTGAGCTATTTGTATTGGGAAGCCCTGTGCAGAAATAGTTTGGAATAACAGAATTCTGACGACCCTCCCAAGCTGAGATTCTACGATCTCAACAGTCTTATCCTGCAGTTGCTTCCCCTTCCTGGGTCGCAGCTTCCTTCCCTGCCCACTTCCCATCCTCCCAGGCCTCCTCTACCTCTCCCATTGACTTACGTGATGTAGAGGGACATTGGCACAATGACACTGAACAAGATCGTGAAGCCCCAGAAGTCAAGGAAGGCCTCCTGAACTGGAGATTTGCTGTGGAAGGCAACCAAGTAGCTGTGCTTGGTGTGCAAATCCACCACCAGGAAGCCGTGGGCCACCGCCAGGCAGAAGGAAACTGCCACCAACGTCAAGAATATCTGTGGAAGGAGGAACAGGGGTCAGGGTGGGCAGAGAAGGAAGTGGTGGGGTGGGAACACAGGCGCTCTAGAAGGGGAGGGGGAGCCACAGGCGCTCTAGAAGGGGAGGGTGAACCACAGGTGCTCTAGAAGGGGAGGAGGTGCTATGGGCGATCTAGAAGAAAGGTCACAAGAGTTCTAGAAGAGGGATATTAGTATTTGTGAAGGGGGAGGTTTTGGTCTTCTAAGACTCATAGGTATTCTAGAAAAGAGAGCCATGGGTATTGTAGAAGATGAGATGCAGCTTTTCAAGAACGGGAAGCCACGTGTGTTCTACACAGCTTGGAGTAGCCCAAAGACAGTCCAGAAGGAAGACTCATAGTTATCTTATAAGGGGAGCCACAGGCATTCTAGATAGTTTGGAGTAACCTACAAGACGTTCTAGAAGGCATGTGTTCCCAAAGTATTCTAGAAAGGGATACCCTGGCATTCTAGATAGCGTGGGGGAGAGAGTTGGAAAAAATTTCATGGGTCTGTCCCTAGACCCCCAGAATAGCCACCATCACAGTTGGCATGTCTATAGCACATCAAGGTAACAAAGTGGTCTTGAGTTCAAGTAACTGAGGTCTGCCTTGGTGTACTTTGACTAAGACCCCTCCTTCCTTGCCAAGCCAGGTAACTGGTTCTTCCTCTAGGCTCAAGCCCCAGACTGACAGTCTCTGGGCTCAAGGTTTTGACCCCTGGCATCAGACCTTACCAACACTGACAACATGTTTGGAGAACCCCCAGGATCCCAGACTATCAGAAAAAGAAGAAAGAAGAGGAAGAGAAGGAGGAAGAAGAAGAATGCAGTTATAAAGTACTTCAAAGCTTTCAAAACAATAGCTATACATATATTATCTCATTATATATCCTGCTATTATTATGCAGAGAGAAGTTACCAGCTAGCCGCAAGGGCTAGATCTGAGCTCAAGTCTTCCTGACTCTAAGCCAACACTCTCCACTGTTCACTTGGCTGCCTCTATCATGAGCTGGATTAGTTTTTGAGACTTTGAGAAGCCCAACCTCATCCTTTCACAAAGGAGGAAGCTGAGCCCGAGAGAGAAGAAGAAGTAATTGCAGCAGAAGAGAGATTTAAACCCACATTCACTGACCCCAGAACTGGGGCTCTTCCCCTTATACTAGAATTCCCACCCTGTCACCTGTGGAACCTTGTACAAAATCATTTCTACCTCTCTGGGCCTCAGGGAGTGGGACTAGATGACCCCTGAGCTCCCTTCCAACCCTAGATCTCAGAACCTCACCAGAACCTCCAGCCTCTGCTTCGAGAACTATCTAATGACGGGGAACCACTATTTTTTTGAGTCATATTCCAAGTATTGCCTTCCCCGCCCCCCACCCACCCATATCTGTTCACTGAGACCCAGGAAACTCCCAGTAAAGAACTCCCTCTACCAATACACAGCACCTCAGAGAGCTGCTAGAGATACTAGGAGGCTTAGTTGAGCCCAGCATTCCCCATCAGACATGAGTCTTCTGGAATCTGAGGATGCTTCTCAAGTCCTTCCTTCCTTGAGCCTAAAATCCCACAACTTCCACCCAGTGCTCCTGGTTCTGCCCCAGCACCAAGAAGAACAAGGTAAATGCCTTTTCTAGACACGTAGAATTTTCCCTTCTTTAAACTAATTGACCTTCTTTTGGCCTGATCTCCAGTCCCCTCCCTGGGTAGAGACCACACAGTAGTCACTCTTCTCTGTATACTCTAGCTTCTCAAAGTCTTTGACCAGCACCTCTCTCAGCCTGGACACTATATGTCCTTTAATACAGTCCAAGGCCCCAGTTTTAGCAGCTAGGCCCATGGAGTCAGAGCAAGCTTGCAGTCCACTGAAACTCCCAGATCCTCTTCACAAAAACTCTTGTCTAATGTAAAGTCAATTTTTCTGAACCCCAATGCAAGAATTTACCTTTGTCTTCATTTTATTTGGTCAGATTTGGCCTGCTGTTCTAGCCTTTGGGAAGCCAGACTGTCATCCAATGTTGCCAGCTGGCCTTCCCACCTTCCCAACAGCTACAAATTTGAGAAGTGTGCCATCCAAGTCTTTATCCGAGTCACTGGATGCTGGATAGCACAAGGCCAAAGACAGATCCCTGGGACATTCTCCAAAAGACACTTCCTCCAGAGTTGATATTTTGTCTACCTTTGGGTCTTGTCATTTGAAGGGCTCCAAATTCACCCAACTTTATCCTTACCTTCAGTAAACTGTTAAATAAATCATTAACTTAACTAGTATCTTACATTATCTCCACTTAACTTGACTATTATCTAGGCCACATTCCTTTAACTTCAATTCAACAAATAACTTCAAGCACCTAGTAACTACAAAGCACTCTACTTGGCCCCCAGGGGGGACAGAGGAGAAATAGTGCTTCCCCAGAGAGAGCTGCAGCATCAACACCGGATCTCCTCTGGCCAGGAGACTCTTGGCCAAATGTTTTGCTAAAGTCCTAGGATAGCATGTCCCTTATTCATATCCCCAGGCTACGGGATCAAACCTCACCTGTGACTTCTTATTTGTATCACAGACCTTACTGAATCAGTTTGCTCTTTGGTAAGAAACTACCTGGGTGGGAGAGCTCTGGGTGACCCGGGAGGCAACCCTCTTAGCCCCGCTCCTATGTGCCTGCCACCTGCCTGCCCCATGCCAACATCCTGCTGAGCTTGCCTGATACCAAATCTCTGCTAGTTTGGAAGCCCACCTGCTTCCTATTTTCAAATAGCCCTGATGCTCCACCCAATCTGCCTGGACTTCCTCTATTATCCAAGTCTGTGACTATAACCAGATCATCTTACCCAGCCCCAGCAGGTCTGACTGGTCTCTAATCCTATCACCTCTAGTGCCAAGGTCAGCAGGGCAGGGGTCACCTCTAGTGCCAAGGGCAGCAGAGCAGGGATCACCAAGCCAAGTCCCCAAGAAAGGTGAGGCCCACCCTGAGAGGATGGTGGAGGGGGAACTTCCAGGGGAGACAAAGGAACGAGAATCATGGTGTGCAATCATACTGAAAGGGGCCTTAGAAATAATTTGTTCAACCTCCTCATTTTGCAGATGCAAAGATTCAAGACCGGAAATTACTTGCCCAAGGTCACATGGCAAGTCAATGGCAGAATGGGAACTAGAACTCATTTCTTCAGGGGCTCATCCCAACCCGCTCTGAGACTCCTCAAATGACCAGGGAGAGGAGTGGGGAATAAGGGAAGGAGACCCTGCCTTGCAGCTAATGCCACTCACAATAATCATAAGATTGTTCATCAGCTTGTCTAGTTTTGTCCTCTTCAGCTTGATTTTCCCACAGTTTCTCATAATCTTGGAATCAAAACCTGATGGGAAAGAATGAGAAAGAGGGGCTCACCAGGAGTTGGTCAGTTTCTAACCATGGGTTAATGCCACAGAATTATGGAACATCAGAGCTGGAAGGGTCCTTAGAGCACAGAATGTTAGAGCTGGGAGGGCCCTTAGAACCCAAGATGTCAGAGCTGGGGGGAGGGGGCTTAGAAACCAGGATGTCAGAGCTGGGGGGCCCTTAGAACCCAGGATGTCAGGGCTGAGAGGGCCCTTAGAACCCAGGATGTCAGGGCTGGGAGGGCCCTTAGAACCTAGAATGTCAGAAATGGGAGATACCTTAGAATACAGAATAGAGAATGTCACAGCCAGGAGCACTCCTCAATCCTGTCTAGTCTGACCCCTTTATTTTATAGATGAGAAAGCCCATACTAAAGAAGAGCAAAGGCCCCAGGCAGTTCCTGGCTAAGGCAAGACTAGAGTCTCCCAGACTTCTGGGGCTCTTTCCCACTGCTCCAGCCTGGTTCTAGATCTCCCCTGATAGGATCAAGGCCCATGGAGAGACCTTGGGCAGGGCATTGGAGGCTCACCTGCATAAATGACCAGGCCATAGCAGGTGTCAGTATTGCGGATCCTACAGCCTCGTAGGAGTATCTTCTCACTGTCCAGGGAATATTTCTCTCCCTTCCACTCCAAAGTCCCCACAAACGTGTGCATCCGGCTGTTGGGCTCCTCGCATACCACCATCCCTGTCACATCAACAAGCATGAGGCTGTGGGCCCAGGCTGCAAGCTGGGCACTGGGCTCTGAGCCTGGCCCTGTGTGCTTTAAGGGGGAAGATACAGGCTTTGGCTCCTAACTCCCTGGCCAGCCTTGGGGAATCCCTTAGCCTCTCTGTTCCAAATCTATACTAACAACAATTATATTAATAGGACAGGACCTGCAATTTCACCGCTTTATGGACCTCCCAGAGGAGGAAATTCCCTCTATTAATGCCAGCTATACTTTTTCTGCAATTTAAGAATCTGAATGAGTTGTCTAGAACTCTCAGAGGTAAAACACCTTGCCCCAAATCACACAGCCTACGTGTGTCAAAGGTGAGACTTGAACCCATGACTTTCCAGTGCCAAGGCCAGTTGTCTATCCACCATGTCACACTCTCAGTAATCATAATAATTATGTAATTAATAATTATTATGTATTATCATATTACAATAAAATATAATATATCCATAATATATTATAATAACAAAACACTAATATATCATTAATAATGACAGAAATAAATATGTAAATAATAATTCACATAATAACAATTGCGAATCCTATAGCCATTTTAAAGTTTAGCCTCCAATCCTGATGATGAGTTCATGGGGCAGAGTACAAGAAGCATTTTCCCCATTCAGGAAGATAAAATATTTGAGGGGCCCAAGGATGACAGTGAACTAGAACAGTGATTTCCTATTTCCTAGGCTCTCACGATGCCTAATTACACACCAGACACTGCGCTAAGCACTTTACAATTACCATCTCGTGGGAGCCCCCAAACCACCCTGGGAGGTAGGCATTATTATCCCCATTTCTCAGATGAAGACAGCGAGGCAAACAGAGCTGAAATGTCTCGTACAGGGCCCCACAGCCAGCAACTGTCTGGGGCTGGACTGGAATCACCAGTGGTTGAACCAACCAACCAGCATTTGTTAACTGTCTCCTCTCTGAAAGGTACGATACTAGACTCTGAGGATGAAGATGAAAATTTAAAAAGTCCCAGCTAGGCTTCAAGAAGCTTATATCCCACCATATGCAGTGGTTCTCAACCTTCCTAATGTCAGTTATGTGGAAATATCTGCATGTGGGAGGACCCACCTGGAGACGGATAGAGGAGCCGTGTCTCTGTTCCTAAGACCATTGGAAATATGTGTTTTCCCATGGTCTTAGGTGACCCCATTTGACCCCCAAAGGGGTCACAACCCACAGGTTAAGAAACGCCGTACCACAGTAAGCAAAACATTGATCAACTCAGTGTAATGTATTTTGGGATGGGAGGGAAGCATTAGCAGCTTGGGGGATCAGGAAAGGAGGTCACTTCAGGCATGGGGCACAGGCTGTGCAAAGGCAAAGAGAGAGAAAGAACACGGCACATGTGGGAAAGGAAGTAAATCAATCTGACTAGGCTGCAGATGCAAAAAAGAAACCTGGGGACAGCCAGATAGTACAGTGGACATAGCACTAACCCTAGAGTCAGGTGGACTTGAGTTCAAATCTGACCTCAGACAAACACTTAAGAGCTGTGTGACCCTGGGCAAGTCACTTAACCTAAATTACCCTTTAAAAAAAAAAGGAGACTAGAACCAGGTGATAAAGGGATTTGAATGCCAAACTAGGGAGCTTAACTTTGATCCTAGGGACAAGGTGTTTACTGAGCAGGGAAGAAGCATGGTCAGACCTCAGCTTTAGGAACATTAACTGAATATAAGACAGCTCTACGAGTCTGAGGATGGAAGGAGAGGTCTGCATTCAGAGAAAGATCTAGAAAGAACAGAGTTTAAATGGAGACAGAAGCAAAGTACATGCTATTGTTCTTTTCCATGTTTGGTTTTGTTTCTTCTTTCCCATTGTTCACTCCATTGGTTACAACCCTTCTAGACAACCAGACTATTGTACAATGTCAAAGTATTGCAGATCCCGTACTTGACTGCAGGATGCCATGGGGCGGGGG
>JAQQSW010014068.1:0-12184 GCA_028646575.1 Pseudocheirus occidentalis
TAGTTCCAAATTCATTTCCTTCAACCTTCCTCCACCCATTAATAAGGAAAGCACTATAACATCAATTTTACACATGAAGTCATGAAATACATTTGCATATTGGGCATGTTGTAAAAAAAAGGGGGGAAGAAACAAAGTGAAAAATTATGCTTCAATCCACATCATCAGATCTCTTTCTGGAGGTGGAAAGCATTTTTAAACGTGGTATCCTTTGGAATTGTCTTGGCTAATATAATTTTACTTTGAAATAAAAATTTTTCAGCCTACTATCTTTCCCATGTCAGTTTATGTGCCTTGGCCCTTCTGGAGATTTTTAAATTCAAACTGTGCTGAATTCCACTAGTTCCTACTGAATTCAGAGTTCCCCTAGTGAGGTTGAAGGACCTTCAGACAACAATTGTTATCCCAGTGGGTCTAGCGCTTATTCCCAACCCCTCTCCATGCCTTCTCTAATTATTACCACCCTTAGGGCCTTGCCTATCCCTTAAACATTATTTGCTCTGTACAGATCACAGGGTCATAGCAGACCCCAGAATTCCTTTCTCTTTTGTTCCCGCTCAGGTACCTGATATGTTTAAGGTACTGTATATACACTGATTGTGTTTTATTAGGTATCGTAGTTATCTGCTTGTGAGCCGTCCCGTCTACTAGACTGTAAACCCCCTAAGAGTAAAGACCTTATCTATACTTTGAATCTCACTCACTCCCAGCCCAGTGCTATTCACACAGCAAGTGTCTAATAAACATTTGCTGAATTGAATTAGCAATTGATTTTATGTGGAGTTGAGAGAGAAGGGAAGGAAGGAAAGCTGAGGGGCATTTGGTGGTAGGCATCCTTTGGAGGTTCTTGTGAAGCTAAGTAATAAGAGGAAACCAATCCATCATTCAACAAGGACTTGTTAAGCACCTTCTGGGTATAAGGCAGGCACGGTGCTGGGCACTGGGCATTGGGCACTTATTCTGGGATCCAGTGACACTGTCTTCTTGTCCACAAACAAACACTCCATCTCCCAGCTCTGTGCATTTCCATTGGTCTTCCCCCACACCTACAATATCCTTTCTCCTTCTGAATTCCTCAGACTCATCCAAACCCCAGCTAATACACCATTTTCTACAAAGAACCTTTCCCAATCCCCCTTAAAGCTAGTGCCTCCTCCCTGAGAGTAGCTCCAATTCATCCCATATAGCTTTATACCCAATTGCTTATATGTTGTCCCCTGTTAGACTATGAGCTCCCTGAGGACAGGGGCAGTTTTGCTTGTCTTTGTGTCTTCTGTGCTTAGCACCATGCCTGGCACATAGTAGTGATAAATAATAAATGTTTGTTGACTTGACTTAGGGATATGATAACAGTAATAATAGCTAGCATTTGTATGGCACTTCAAAGTTGGCAAAGCGCTTTATAGATATGATCTTATTTGATCAAAGAATAAAACAATCCCTCCTCATGAGGAATTTACCTCCAAAGGAGTAGCATTTCAGCAAGACTAGCCCATCAGCAGAATGATGAATATTTTAGAAGAGAGGAGATTGGAATTGAAGGGGCCAGTGGTAGATCATTATAGGAATCCAAGAATTACTGGATGAGTTGATGTTGGGTAGTGTCAAGAGAGAAATGTGCTCTGGAGTAAAGAGCAGGGGATTTGTTATTAGAATGCCCAACTTCGAATCCCTCTTTGGCTACTTAGAACTCAGTGTGGCCGAATGCTGGACTTCTCTGAGTCTCAGTTTTCTCCTAAGTAAAATGAAAGGGTTAAACCCAATGTTCTCTAAGGTCACTTGGGCCTCTCAGACCAGTGACCTTATGGAATGAAGGAGAAGGCTGAGGCAGATTTCAAAAGAAGAAAGAACAGGACTTAATGACCCATCTGATATAAGGGGTAAAGAAGAGAACAAATAAGTTGAATAAAAACAAGGGAAGAGTTGATGAAAATGACAAGATTTCTAGTCTACAAATTGGGAAGAATAGTCATACAGTCGACATGAATGGGAAAATTGAGAAGGCCGTTGGTCTGGAGAAGATAATAAGGATAATTTGGGAGATGACCCATTTCAGGGGTGTCCAATCAGTTCCATTAGAGGAATTGGCAGGATGAGCAGGAAGTTAGGTGAGAGATCATGACACACAAAGCCGAGAGTCATTTGGCAAAAGCTGAAGTCATACTGAAGACTGACGTCACTTAGGGAGTTAGCACACTGATTACAGCAACGGCCTACTTATTCACAGCAACCGATAAATTCCCCACATAGCAAACCATCTCAAGCCCAGAAGTAAATGAAACTAAAGCTTCTGAGCAGTAAGTTGAAAGATGAATCAAAAATCCATTCTCTTAGTATCATAGGAGACACTCAAGGTAAAATAAACATAACTATCTGGTTTCCTAGTCTACAGTAGCCCCATCTTAAGAGGGCAAGAAGGGACTACTGGGAGCAGATCCTCTGACAGGGTGAGAAGTGGTAGCTACTGACCCATGTCAAAGAGAGAAGACAGAAGAAAACTGATGTGGGGAGGGGAAAACCTGTACACAAAAGTGGGGACATTTAGTTTGGGGGCGAGTTCTTTGTTTCATCAGAGTCCAAAACATTAAAGTTTTCAATGGTGGCTATTCATCAACAAGTAAAATTTAAATTAGGATTATGATACTCAGTTTAAAACAGAAATTCTAATCTGGGATCTGTGTACTTATTTTTTAAAAATATTTTGATAACTTTATATAATTTGTTTCCTTTGTAATCCTATGTATTTTATTTTATGCATTAAAAACAGTACTCTGAGAAAGGGCCCATAGGTTTCATCAGACTCTCTGCCAAGTGGGTTTATAATACAAAGTGTAAGAGCCCCTGCTTTAAGAGATCAAAAAAGTTTTGTTTTTTTTAAATTGGTGTCTTTTGTTTTTACATCACAGGAACTTCTCAAAATGTCCTTCTCGCCTACCCTACCAGTCAGTGAGCCTTCCCTTATAAAAAGTTGTTTGTTTGTTTTTTAAGAGAGGAGAACAGCAGCTCAGCAAGACCAATCAATATATTGGCTGCATCTAATAGTACATACACCATTCCTCATCCTTGGTCCCTTACCTTTGCAGTGAAAGAGAAATTCATTTTAGAAAAATTGTAATTAAAAACATATTTTTAAAGTTAAACATTTCAAGGGAATGAACTTTAATTATCTGGGAAAATCACATAAATGGGATATTCTTTATTAATATATGCCTAATAAAATATGCCTCTCTCTACATGAGCAAGGTCCTTGGAGCTCTCTACTATGTACAAGTGCTGAAGTTCAATATGGAATCATGCCTTTAGTTAATCTGGTCCTAGGGAATATAAATTCTAATTTCTGTATTCTGTAGTTCTTTGGAGTTTCCCAGCCTTCAGAGGTACAGACCAGACTCAGTGTGAGGCTGGAGTTGTCTGAAGGAATCTTTTAGGTTTCTACTCTACCTTCTTTGTGGTCTGTGACCTAGGAGTAGCCACTTAACTTTGGTTCCTCTGCCAATAAAATGGGGATAATAATATACCAGCACCTCCTGGGGATATTTAGAGCAGTAAGTAATTGGTGGTTGTAAGGCAATTGAAGCATCGAATGCCATGTAAATACCGCAGGATAATATCCAATCTATTACCAGAAATTCAGCTAGAACTTGCCAAACTTAAATGATCTTTCTGTAGACTAGAGTTTCAAGTGACTTACTTCATGTTGTCTGCACAGATCTCTGCTCAATGCATTCAGCCCTTCCTTTAGCATTTTTGGCAGAGGGTGTAGGAAGCAGAGAACTCTAGCATGGGAGATCTTTGGAAGCTATTAGCCAAAGGAAATGGGACATCTGGTTGTTAGACATTAATTCTGCAGAAAAATGTATAGAAAGCAGAATAGTGACAGATACTCTGCAAAGACCCTGTCATGACTTTGTAGGTCCTTCCTAAGAAGATGCCTGAGGCTCATAGAGATTCACAGGATCAACTGGAAGGGACCATAGTGAGTTCATGCCTCTCACTTTACAAGGGATAAGTCTGACACCAAAAAGAGCTGAGGTTGCACAGGTAGTGAGTGAGTGGAAGAGCTGGGCTTTGAACTCATGTCCTTTGATTCTAAATTTGGTGCTTTTTGTTTTCTCACCATACTACATTGCCTTGTCAGGTCCCTTGGCTGCTAAATGTGAGGCTAGGATTTCACAGGATTAGAGATTTAGAGATGAAAGTTCATCTGGCCCAACCCCTTATTTTATAGATGAAGAATTGAAGGTCCAGGGAAAAGGAAGGATTTGACCAAAGTCACAAAAGTTCTAGGTATTGGCGGGGGGAGAGCCTCTGATTCTAGATCCAGGCTTCTTCTCCTGACCCACAAACTCAGGTCTTGTTAACTCAATACCAAGTCCAGAGCTGTTCCCAGTCTACCAATACTGCCTTTATACATGGCTTAAAACATCTTCAGATGCCTGTGGTTCCCCTGGAAAACATTTCCATTCTCTCCCCTCCCTGCAGAATGGCCCACTTCATTCTGTTCTCTAGTCTCTGAGGAGCCTGGCTAGTACTCCTTCATGGACATTTTTATTAAACATCTATAAACACTTCCTTTTTTAGGCATAATGGCTTGTCTTATGTATATAATCATTTTAGATTAGATTTACAAGAGTACAAGGCACTTCCTTTTACTCTAGTGAATAGAGGCTCCCCCTGTCCCCCTTAATCTGAAACAGATGAGCTACCAAGACAAGCAGACTTCCTTCTGTGACCAAGGCCGGAGCCAATTCGATATGGGTGATGTCCACGCTGGCACAGTGATGGATGGAATACACAGTGTGTGTGTCTTCAGTGCTTGCCTTTGCCAAGTACATGAAATTCAGAAAATGACCAAAAAATACTCAATGGCTGTCATCTTTTATTGTATATCATATAACCTTAATGTTGCAGGATAATTACTGGGCAGGAAAAAAAAACATTTTCCACCCTTTTATTACCATTTTCTGACATTTAAAATTACACACTGCTATTGGGTTGGTTTTTTTTTAAGTGAATGGTACAATAGAGATCACCCAAGCCTTGAATGAACATACTAATTTCTGAAGCAGGCCTCCAGTAAACAGCCTTGTTTCTCCTTGTGCATTCTCTGGAGGTCAAACTCTAGCAATGGTCCCTGAAATCACAAGTTGTGACATGTTTTTATAATTGGAAATTAAAAAAAGAAATTCAGCCATCTGCTAATGGAGAGTAAAGTTTGGTAATAAATTGCACAGCTCCCATCTTTTCGGGAAGAATATCTCTAAATTCTCCATGAGACAGTAATGGTGCTTACGCCAGCTGAAATCGTGCTGGGGAGCTATTAGCGAATTATGAATTACCTGAGAAATCAGGTTTGCACTTAAAAGGGCTATGACGAAGCTTTTTAGGACTTAGTTGAACTTTATAACTGTCTGGAGTTAGGCATTGTAGAAAGATAAGTAGTCCCTTTCTTGTGTTCAATAAGTCAAGGAACATTTCACAGTGGACAGAAGAGACTGGGCCTGGGGTTGGGGGAGAAGAGACTGCACAAGCCCTACAAAGGGGTCAAGAGGCCTGGCCTCTGAGTGAATGAACAACCCAGGATTGGCTGAACAGTCCAGAGAAAACAAACAGCCATGTGAGTGCTTGTGTGTGAGGACAGCCAGCAAGAGGGACAATGACAACTCCACATCTCCTGGGTTGTTATTAAGCTTTCAGATTAGGGAAGAGAAATGTTCAGTGGAGAGCCTGCTGTGGAATATGGTTCAATGAGGAGCTCCCCCCATCCTCGCCTTCCCAACTCTCAGTCTCTTTCTGTTTCTTTCTTTCTCTGTATCTCTGTCCATCTCTCCCTGTCTGTCAATCACCCTCTCCCTCTTCTCTGTCTGTCTCCACCCCCATCTCTTTCTCTCCTCCTTTTCTCTATCTCTCTTTCAATCACCTTCCTTTCCTCTTTGCCTCTGTCTTTCAGTGTCTCTGTCTCCCCCATTCTGTCTTTTCTCTGTCTCTCAATCTCTCTCTCTGTCTCTCCTGCCCCCCTTCTCCCTGCCTTCTCTCTCCTCTCTTTTCTAAGCCCCGGTATCTGTGAGTCTGTTCTCTTTATCAGTCATAAATTATTTGTTTGTGTCTGTGTTGAAATGGTTCCAATAAGATCAACGGGGACACAGAGGCCCTCTCTGCTCTCGCCTCCCTGGAGGCAGCCTTTCTCTGTGCGATGACTGGATGCTCTCTGTGCCAGTGCTGGAGTGATTGATGCCAATGGCATTCTTCCTCATCAGACATTTACCAAGAACCAAGGGACTTTAGAAACCACAAAAGCCTTTTAATATTTCAGTGTTTTGCATCCAAGGCACTACAGTAAGAGGAAGGTATTATTCAATGGAACTGGGTAATCCAACTACAGTTCTGAAACAGGAAATAGTTAACTTTATAACAAGAACGGCAGTGACGGCATCTCAGAACCGGAAGAGAACCTGGCATTGTTGTCTCTTCATTTTATATCTGGCACATATTAGGTACTTCACCAATATTTAATGACTTAATGGGTGAATAATCTGGGGCCTAGGGAGACCAAGCGATTTAGGACTATAGATGTGGAGCTGATGGGGCCTCAGTGGTTGTGTGGCCCAATCCTCTTATTTTACACATGAAAAAACAGGCCCTGAGTGGTTCAGTAACTTATTCAAGGTTACACAGGTAGAAGGCAACCCAGCTGGGCTTCACACCAAAGCCCTCTGATCACAAAGCCAACTTTCTTTCCACTCCTTTAACACATGAGGCAATAGGAGATCAGACAAGGTAGGGAGGGAGCTTGCCCAAAGTAACAGCTCTGAGATTCTGTAATTCTATGACCCTTTGACATAGCTGTTGAACAGCTAAGGCAGAAGGCCCCCACCAGGATTTAGTTGTTTCTGCCTTGGGAATTAACCAAGGGCTGGAGGACCAGTGGAAATCTTTTGCTGGGGACCCCCAAATCTAAATTTCAGCCACCAAAGTTCACCTTTAATAGGCACACTCACAGCCAATTTAGATTCTTTTTATGTGTTTTTGAAAGAAAAGCGAAGAAATCAACCTATTACCTAGGACGTGCCATTTAAATTCATAGAAATTCTATAATTTCATGCTTTTGATACGCATATTATATGAGGCAGGGAAAAAAACTCCCACTGGAATTTCTGGCCTTGTCTATTATTCTCAGGGTGCATGTTAATATACTTTTTTTTGAGAGCTAATGTGTGTGCATGGACGTGTGTGTGTGAAAGAACGTGTTTAAAGAACAAAGGTGGAGCTCAAGTCAAAGTCAGTTTAAAGGTAGATACTCCTTTTGGAGCAACTGACAGTTGTGTACCATGTAGGCAATAGTTATCATGGATGTGACATTGCTTAGTTATGACTGATGGACGAGTATTCCTATTTTAAATGTAATTCATCAATATTGTGCATTTATGTCCCCAATGAAAACGTATCTGCTGCCGTGTGGAGGTGTGGTGGCAGGGTACTATATGCCTTAGCTCTGGTTCTCCAGCCTCTCTGGGCCTCAGTTTACTCATCAGTCAAATCAGAAGGTTGGGCTTGAATAGCCCTTACTTCTGTCTTTGAATCCATGGTCTTTTGTCCATCTTGGCCTCCCAGGTGCCCTGGTCTGCTTTCTGGCTTTCCCAGAATTTGGGAATGGGCAGCTGCAGTGGCACCAGGAGGTGTTTCATATATACTGGCTGGCTGATCAGTCATTGATTCAAAAACATCCTGAAGAAAAATTTAGAAATCTCACCACTGGAACCAAGATGAGGGGTTCCTCAGTCCCTAGAGTCAAACTCCTAGCAGGGGGAAGAGAGAGAGGGGGTAAATGACTTCCGATCAAGGAGGAAAACCATGGCACCTGTTCCTTCACCACACCTTCTAAGCAGAGCTGCAAAGGGGAATACAATCAGGTTTTTTTTTGCCCACTAGTGGGTTATTTAACGAGCAATGATGTCTAGAAGCAAGGAGAAAGGGAGAAAAAGGGAGCCTGGAAACATCCACATGTTGGATAAATCCATCAGTCAGCCTGCTTTTACTAAGTGCTTGTTATGTGCCAAGCACTGTCTTAAGTCCTAGGGACACATACGCACACACACACAGAGCAAATATATGTTCACTGCCCTCAAGGAGCATACATTGTAATGGGAACAGGACATTAGGGTGTGGAGGGAAGAGGACAAATTACTGTTCGGTGGTGCCTTAGTGCAAGGAACAGTAGACTCGAAATCAGGAAGACTCATCTTCATGAGTTCAAATCTGGCCTCAGACACTTAGTAGCAGTGTGACCCTGGGCAAGTCACTTAACCCTGTTTACCTCAGTTTCCTCATCTTAAAGTGAACTGGAGAAGGAAACAGCAAAACACTCCAGTATCTATGCCAAGAAAACCCCAAATGGAATCAGGAAGATTTGGATATGACTGAAACAATTCAACACCTTCATACACAGTGCAAATGGAATATAATCTTGGTGGGAAGGGGTGGGGAAGGGGAATGTGGGCAGCCAGGAAGGTTCTCTTGCAAACAGAGAGATTTGAGCTGAGTGTTGAAGGAAGCCAGAGAATCCACGAAGTGTATTTGAGCAGGGAGAGCATTTCAGGTATGTAGAACTACCAGTGCATGAAGTCAGGAAATGGGGTGGTATGTGTGTGCTAGCCTGCTAACACATTACTGGTGTGTCTGGATCTTAGCTCACTGTGTGATTTTGAAAACCTGGCATAAGTGCCCCCAGTCCCTGGGAAATTGCCCTGAAACCAATATTCTGAATAATTAGAAACATTCAAAGGACAATTCTTTTGGAAATAGCTTGTTTTTATAGCATCCACCAGACTTGAGATTTGTCCCTTTGGTGTGTTCTAATTTTAAGGACAAGGGTCAGAGGATGGGTTTGAGGTGACATCATTAAATGAAGCTCTGTTTTCAGAGGGGAAATATGTCTAGGGGTGTGTGTCGACATATTACTGCTTTAAAAACACTGACTCCTGGGATGAATCATAGATCCAAGATCATAGATAGGATAGTCTCATCAATGGATGCCTTTGGAATACTCTGACTTTGTCAACACTGGAGACAACTGTTATTTAAATTCCTTCATGAATGAAAGGGGTAGGTGGCACAGTGGATAGAATGTTAACGCTGGAGTCAGGAAGACTCATCTTCGTGAGTTCATATCTGTCCTCAGATATTTTACTAGCTGTGTGACCCTGGGTAAGTCACTTAACCTTATTTGCCTCAGTTTCCTCACCTGTAAAATTATCTGGAAAAGGACATAGCAAACCACTCCAACATCTTTGCCAAGAAAAGTCAAAGTGGAATCAAAAAGAGTCAGACATGACCAAAAACAATGAAACAATTAACATGTTTCAGCTGCAGATAGCTTATTTTCTTATAGATTGTCTTTGAGTAAGCAGCAACGATCTGGGAGACAATCAAAAGAACCGTGTGAAACCTGCCTTGTGAAGTCTAATACATAGTAAGATACTAAAACAAATCGGAGGGACTGGGGTGCTCCTACCCGAGTGTATCCAGGTTGGTGCATTAGGCTTGTTATGTACTACTGGTCCCCTAGTAGCCTGAAAGAAGGAAGACCCTCCTCACATATGCCCTGCTGTCTTCTCCAGAGTAGTCTGGTTACAAGATGCACTACAGGGTCAAGAAGTTGAGGTGTTTCAAGGACTAGTCAGTTCTATGTTGTTTTCTGAGATTATCCATCATCTCTTCTCCTTGACACCCTCTTCCCTCTGGGTTTTAGTGACACTGTCCCCTCCTGACAGTCCTTCTAACTACTTGACCACTTCTCTTCGGTCTCTCTTGCTGGATCCTTATTCAGATCATGCCCATTATCTACGAGTGTCCTCTAAGGCTCTGTCCAGGGTCCTCTTCTCTCCTCCCTCCATACTATTTCATTTGGTGATCTCATTAACTCTCATGGGTCCAACTGTCATCTCTATATGATTCTGGGTTTATTTGCTCAGCCCTAGCCTCTCCTCTGACCTCCAGTCTTAGGTCTCCAACTGCCTGTTGGACATTTTGGGGTCCAGTGTCCTTTCATCAGGGGCCAAGCTTGGTCATTATGATCCGAGTGTTTAATGTCATGTTGTAGCTCTTTCCCCTGACGTTTTGTACTCATTCTGCACATTGTTTCTTAATTTTGCTTACTTCCTTCTGCATTCGTTCTTATGTGTTCTCATGCTTCTCTAAATTATTTATATTCATTATTTCTTATCTAAGAGGCGGTAAAATCCCATTACTTTCCTTTCATTCATACAACCACAATTTATTTAACAATTCCTCAAACGAAAAGTATCTACTTTATTCCTAATTTTTTTGTTGCTGTCACAAAAGTGGAGCAATAAATAAATTAGCTCTTTTTACCTTTCCCCTTTAAAATAACATGGATGGGGGCAGCTACATGCTACAGCAAATAGAACACCAACCCTGGAGTCAGGAGGACCTGAGTTCAAATCTGGCCTCAGAGACTTGACACACTTACTAGCTGTGTGACTTCGGGCAAGTCACTTAACCCCAAATGCCTTGCCAAAATAAATAAATAAATGAAATTGATGAAAAGTGGTCCATTAGCAACAGACGCATTTATTAAGCACTTACTATGTGCTGGGTATTGAACGTTGAAATAACTATTTAAATAAGAACAAAAATGAAACATTCCCTGCCTTCAAGGAGTATATATTTTACTGGGAGGGAGGGAGGGAGAAATTATCCTATATACAGATAATTAAATAGAAAATATTTACAAATGAAATAGTGCAATTTGGGTGGTGGGTGATCATAATTCTAAAAACTAGGGGGTTTGCAAATTGAGTTTTGAAGGAAGCTAGACAGAAGTGATGAGAGCATTCCAGGCTTGGGGGCCAGCCTGTACCAAGACATGTGTCATTTCAGAAATGTGTGTACACACACACACACACACACACACACACACACACACACACACACACAAAATCAACTTGATAATTATCTCCCCCCCTCCCGACCCTGAGGCAAACACTCCTATGCAGCAATTAAGGAAACAACTATGCCACTGTGCCAACAGGAGAAGGACATGAGGCCCCCCACCAGCTAGTAGGTGCAGCTGTCACTAAGCCCTCTTAAGCCAGGCAGCGCTGTGAGAACAGTAGGGGAGCTATTCTCTGTGCCTGGTTATGTAATATAAATAACTTTCTACTGTGGAAATCGTTTATCCCTCTAGTTTCTGTTCATTTCCTTAACCCCCGAGCTCCCAGCTGAAGTGTGCCAACCCCCACCGTCTCTGAAAAGCAGCAGCACATCTTCTCTCCTGGCACATGTCCCTTTAAAAAATTCTCCACGAAAGTGGCTGGAGAGATGACCAGATGAGAAGGACCTATCACCCCTCTTGGGTCACCACCATCTTTTTCTTTCTATCCTCCCGTACACACACACTCACTCTTCTGCTGCCTTTGTTGCTTGGGGTGGTATTGGCTCCAGGGCTGAAAAACCACAGATAACATCGGACTATCTTGTCTCCATAGGAAGTTATTTTTAAAGCAAGTACAGAGGGTGAAGGTGCCATGCAGTGAAAAGTTGAAAGAAAAGCTAGACTGGCAAAGAGTCTCTGCTGCTGTCCCAGCAGAAGCACCAGCTGCCCACTGGATGGTTCTCAATACCCACCTCTTCTTCTTGCTTCTCTCATGTACAAGGATCTTCTGATCAGAGAGACAGAACTGGTAGGAGTCTTATTGAATGACCATATTTTCCCCTGAAACATTATACTCAATTTTGTTGGGTAGGTGACTCTTGGTTTTAATCCTAGCTCCCTTGATCTCCAGAATATCATATTCCAAGCCCTTTGGTCCCTTAATGTAGAAACTACTAGATCCTGATTGTGTTTCCACAGTATTCAAATTGTTTCTTCTTGGTGACTTGTAATATTTGCTCCTTGATCTGGGGACTCTAGAACCTGGCTATAACATTCCAAGGAGTTTTCTTTTTGGGATCTTTTTAAAGAGGTGATTGGTGAATTCTTTCCAGTTCTATTTTGCCCTCTGGTTCTAAAATATCAGGGCAATTTTCCTTGAGAATTTATTGAAGGATGATTTATAAGTTCTTTTTTTGACCATGGCTTTTGGGTAGTCCAATAATTTTTAAATTTTTATCTCCTGGATCTATTTTCCAGGTCAGTGTTTTTTTTTCAATGAGATATTTCACA
>JAQQSW010014069.1:0-12184 GCA_028646575.1 Pseudocheirus occidentalis
AGAAGAAGAAGAAGAAGAAGAAGAAGAAGAAGAAGAAGGAGAAGGAGAAGGAGAAGGAGAAGCAGCAGCAGCAAATATTGAGGATAATCTCAGAGGTATTAAGCCTGAGGACTGAGAAAAGTTCCTTGCTGAAGGTAGGGCTTTAGCTGAGACTTGAAAGAATCTAGGGAAGGCAGGAGGTGGAGATGAGGAAGGAGAGTTTCAGGAATGGGGTACAACCAGTGAAAATGCAAAGAAATGAGATGAGTGCCTTGTGTGAGGAACCACAAAGAAGCCAGTGCCCCAGATAAACAAGAGGAGATTTTTCTTTCCCCTAACATAGCAAAGATGTTCAGTAAGGATATAGTGGCAATTGACTTCTCTAGACGCCTCTGGTTCTGGTTTCCATCTAGATAGGCTCATCAGAACAGGATATAGTGAAGGGCACACTAAATAAACAAATCTACCAGGCTGGCAAGATCCTGACTGCTTATGTCTGTGACTTTTTATGCCTTTAAGTGACTAGGGAACTGTTAGGAAATTCAGGGCCAATTAGGCCCCAGAGATAGCATTGTCTCTTTTTGTTATTGTTTAGTTGTTTTAGTTGTATCTGACTCTTTATAACCCCATTTAGGGTTTTCTTGGCAAAGACACTGGAGTGGTCTGCCATTTCCTTCTTCAGACCATTTCACAGATGAGGAAACTGAGGCAAACAGGGTTAAGTGACTTGCCCAAGGTCACACAGTTCTATTAAGTGTCTAAGACTAGATCTGAACTGGGGTCTTCCTGACTCCAGGTCTTGTGCTCTATCCCTGCACCACCTAGCTGGATTTTTTCAGGGAATGCTAATTCCTGTCAAAGAAAAGGACAAGGGTACTGAACCTACTCCATGTTGTGCAGAAGGGAAAGAAATTGCACCAAGAAAGTGATGGCAAATATTAGCCCTATCACATACCATACTCAGTAACAAGATCCTAAGGATCTTTTAGAGGCCATTTCACCATTCAAATGATTTTAGGAATTTTATTAAATCATTCTCCTAGTATGGGCAATGCTAAGGAGAAAAAGGGGAAAAGAAAAAACATTAAGAGTGCCAACCCCAAGGAGTCTACATAATGAGAAAAAAAAAAGAAAAAATATATAGAAACAAATGCAAAGTATTTTCTAATAATACTACTCCTTCTTCCCCTAAATCCTTTCTGGGAAGGAACTTTGTGAACCTTCCCAGAGGAAAGGAAGCCTGCTAACTGAAGGGGAGCCGACCCATTTCTTCAGCATATATGGAATCCACTGATGGGTCTGACCTTGAGGCCAAGATAACTTTATTGGGCAAAGAATAAGGAAGGTCTAGAGAAAGTCAGCAAGAATTGATTTCTAAATACCATCCATTCTTATCAGATAAGTCTCCCTGGACATGAGATCCCATGAACCACTGAACTAGAGAGTCCTTCCCCTTCCCAAGGTGGCTTTGATATTTTACAACACGTCTTCTAGGAGCTGGACACTTGACCTAGGAAATCAAGTGCCTATATCCTAGGCATATGCATCTACTGTTAGGCAAACATCTTGTCCTGAGTTTTGCCTATTGGTCAGGTTGAGAACCACTGAGTTAGGCAGTTAGGTAGTCTGACTGGCACAAGTAGCCCAGTTGAGCCAGAATAACTACCATGTCCTTATTTAGGGGGATCATATGGTTCCATGTATGACACAACAGAGAATCATCACCCCAAAGTCCAAATTGGCTTTGGACCCACTTCTCAACCTGTGTCATTCTTGTAATAGCTCCAACCTGGCTGGTTAGCATAATAGTTATGATAGATACTGACATGCCCCATAAACAACTGTATGTACTGAGAGGCATCAGAAAAAAAAAATCCTCCTTTGGTCCTCACTCCAAAAGGGAGAGACTATGATTGTCCAGTCTTCTACTCTCTAGTCCTCAGAACATTTGCCCAGACTCATGCTCACCACCATGTAATTAGTACAGATGAAGAGTTTCTCTGTCCTATCCCTCAAGGCTCTCTTACATGCCAGCCATGCAGCCTGGAGGTCATATCACATAAAGAACTTACCAGGACCCTCATTCCTTACAGTAACCCCTATTACTGGATTAGTGACAAAGTCTAGTCACATTATGCCTCTCTTGTAGTAGCAGATGGAACCATTGGTCAGCCAGGCAAAAAATGGCATTATTGAAATCCAGGTCCTAAGAATCGAGGTCTCATTGGACCAGCAGAGGAAGCAGGGTTTTAAGATCTGGACTGGAGGCCTCAAGTTCTGGCACTAACAGCAGAAGGACCTGGTAAATATGGTTTCTAATGTACCATTTCTAATAGCAATTCTATGGAGCCTCCTGTGCTCTACCAATCTTGTTAGAACAAAGAGCTTACAACTACTAATTTATAATAGACAACAATGAAAAAAAGAGGATTGTATGAGCTAGTGTCATCTGTTCAGTAGTATCTACAGCCCAATAGAGGCAAGGGACAGGTTTTCAAAGGTGTGTTGAGTGATTGCTCTTAGGAATTTGGAGTTCCAGATGTATAGTAGTTGCTTATTCTGGCTAACTCAGTTTGGTCTTTATGGACAGACATTTCCAGAACTATGGGCCTTGCATGGGCCCACAGGGAGAGACTATTGGATAGCTTGATTCATATCTTTCAGGACCTGGAAACCCCTTAAAAGAAGCAAACTTGCTGATGACCTGGAAGCCACCAGAACACTTGGGGAATATGGGTTCTTAAAAATGTGATGAACCACTATAAATCTCTGGACTTCCTTCTTAGATTGTAGGGAAGTGTCAATAGCTTATTCTGAATTATCCTTGAAATCCTCTGGGGTTCCCACATCCCGTATATTTCTCAAAATTTGAGTAGGATAAACTTTGGATTTTCTTAGAATCAATTTCTTACCTCTTGTCCTTCATATGGGCTACCTTCTGATCAAAGGCCTCTGCTACTATGGTCTCATCTGGCCCTATCAACATTATGTCATCAGTGTAGTGGTATATATGAAGGAAATGAGGACACTTTCATGTCTTTGCCCATGATAATGTGGAAGTACAAAGGAGAGTTTAGGGAGCTCTGGGAAAGGGTGATAAAAGTATATTGGACTCCTTCCTAGGTGAAAACAAGCTACTCCTGACTAGTCTTAGCCATAAGAATGGAAATGACAAAAGAAATCTGCCTAAATTTATTAGAAGAGAAAGAATAACAGAAAAAAGGAAAGAAATATATTATAGGAAAGAGAAACAGAATAAAGAATAGTAGAAAAAGAAAAACAGAAAGAATACTCAGAATGTCATAGTCAAATCCCAGAGTTTCTAAGTCAAAGAAAAAATATTGTAAGCAGTCTCCTCCTCTCTGCTTCCCTCCCCCAATCAAAGAAGAGCTTAAGTCCCAGGAACCACAGCCAATAGCACATAAGGCTGGGCTGAATTTACTCTAGAGAGAAAATCTTCAAAAATGATATTTAAAAAGCAAAGGAAAAAGGCCTATAACCAAGAAAAACTCACCTGCAAAACTGAATTAATCATACAGGAGGAAAATGACCCTTCACTAAATCGAGGACTTTGAAGCATTTCTAATCAAAAGATTAGAGCTAAGAAGAAAATTTGAGATGTAGTGATAGGAGTCAAGTGAAAGCTAGAAAAGTAATTCCACTCAGTTAATTGTAAGGGGCCAACAAAAACAATAATAAATTAGTTAGCATTTATATTGTGCCTACTGTGTGCCAATCCAATAAGCATTTATTAAGCACCTACTATATGCAAGATGCTGTGCTAAGTGCGAGGGATACAATGAATAAAAAGAAAGATAGTCCCTTTCCTCAACAATCTTACAATCTAAAAGGAGGCAAGAAAGCAGGTTGGGGAGAGATGGGACACTAGGGTGTACTTGGAGGGGGTGTCTTGTGTCATGGAGTTGAAATCAGGCAGAGGAGCAGATGCTAAATGCTTTTACAAGGATTATCTCCTTTGATCCCCACAACAATCTTAAGAGGTAGGTGCTTTATCCCCATTTTATAGATGAGAAAAGTGAGGAGAACAATGAACATTATAACAATGGAGAGAAGAATGGTGTCCTTTTTAACTTGGGGTGCAGGGGCACACATAAAATAAATTTAATATTATATATGCTAGTTAGGGCTGACAGTACACTAATAAGACTTACAATCATCAATGCATGCAATCAAAATTTATTTATTTAGAGTATGTAATTATCTATTTAGTAATATAAACATCAACCCTACTGGGAACAAACTGCCAACCTAATTCCAAAAAGTTCTGTTAAATATATCTCCTACTTGGGGCAGCTAGGTGGTACAGTGAAAAGAGCACCAACCCTGGAGTCAGGACATGAGTTCAAATGTGGCCTCAGACACTTAACACTTACCAGTTGTGTGACCTTGGGCAAGTCACGTAACCCCAACTGCCCTATCCTCCCCACTCCAAAAAGATACATATATATCATACTGTTGCTCACAACAGAGTTTCTTCTCTGCCCTACTAGAGGCTGTCTCTCTTTGGGGTGGCATTCTGGCAAGTCTTTGTCAATAAGTACTTCTCTCATATGAACATGAGATGCTTCAATCTCTCAGTACTGAGGAATGCAGTCAGTTCTGGTACCACACAGAAGAATGCTGGCTGAGTCCTCCCATAGGTTTTTATGATTCTGGATAAGGGATTTTGAACTAAACTTACAATAAAAGGAAACTATCCATCAAAGATTTAATTTCCTAACATCTTTAGGATCAGTTTACTGGATTTGGGACATATATGTCTCATTATAACATCATTATAAATTTTGAAGAATACACATCGTTGTTTATTAGATTTGAGGGACACATGCTAGTAGGTGTTTAAAAATATTTAGGGGACACATATGTTATTACCAAACTATATTCCTCAAGTGCTTGCCTTATAGAAAAAAAAACAGCTTTCATAACAGCTAGTCACAAAATTGAGACTTAAAACAAAATGAAGTTTCTCATCCTAAGTTAACACAATTATTCCCACCACAGAGTCATAGAACTAGTTTTTTAAAAACACCACAAACACAGGAACCAGGTGAGGCATTGCTCTGTTTTCTAGGTTTTAAGAAATGGGGTGGGAGGAAAAGGAATATAGCAGAGAAGATGAAGAATTGGGGGGAGCAGACATCTCATGACCCTTTTATCTGAACCATGTAAAACACACACACACACAATTTGTTACATTAAAAGCAATAAGAAAACAAAATAAGGGGAAAAAAGAAAGAAAGCTTACAACGGAGGGCAAATTTGGGGAAAGACAAGCCAAAACATCAACTTCAAATGGAAAAGTATAAAGAAAAAGGACCAAAAAGAGAAAAAGAAAGTATAGAAAAATAGAGGTTAAGGGCTGTGGTTGATGAAAAGAAAAGGGAGCAAAGGATTTCTGCTCCAATTATATAAAATGTCTTCTTTTCCTCATGTAGGTCTTCATCACTTCATATCTGGACTATTGTAATAACCTTCTGGTTGGCCTCCCTGCCACAAGTTTCTATCCATTCTAGTCTATATCCTTCACTAAAATGACCTTAAACATAGGTCGTGCCATGGCCCTCCTCCCCCAGCCCACCCTTACTACTCAATAAACTCCAGTGCTTCCCTATCACCTCTACAATCAAACATAACATCTTCTGGTTTGGCATTGAAAACCTTTGATAACCTGGCCCACAAACTACCTTTCCAATCCTTACACCTTATATTACCCAAATACACACATACTCTGTGATCTAGTGACACTGATGTCCTTAAATAAGACACCCCATTTCTAGACATTTTCATCGGCTGTCCCCAGTGACTGGGGACCTCTTAATCTCCACTTCTTGGCTCTCCTGGCTTCCTTCAAGTCCGAGGTTCCTCTTTTCTGATTCCTCTTAATCCTAGTGCCTTTCCTCTGTCCATTATTTCCAATTTATTCTAAATATATTTTGGTTGTATATAGCAGCTTACATGACCAGGGAGCAAGAGTAATCAGTCAAGTCCCCCAACCCTTCATTAAAATGGGTCCATCTCTCATTATAATATTCATTCTTCTCATTACTTTCTAACTAATCAGAGCCGATTGCCACCCCCTAGGAACACCCACTCTTCCACGGCATAGAAGCATTGAGTGGGTTCCATGAGACTTAGTGGTCACCATGAATTCCTGGGTGAAGGTGAGGGAAGAGTCCTTATCCAGACTTTGAAAAAAGGGGCAGCCCTTCATCAGAGGTCTCTAAATGGGCAGAAATTGGGGAATGGGATGTCTGTCTGGTGGGTCAGAGAACATTGATGAATGGTAGTCAAGGGCAGGCAGTTCTTGGCTCCGGGTAAGGCTAACTCATGATAAAGAAATGGTGACTGTGCTAGGAGCGTCATCTCTACCGTGGTCCTTAATGTTCCCGCTTTCTAGGGCTGTCACTACTTCATGCTAGGAAGCCCCATGGGAACTTAAAAGGTGATACTAAATTGGATCACCTACCATATGGATGAAACTATTGAGGTCTAGGATCTGGCACTTCTAAAACTGGGAGGGAAGCCTTGCTGTTTCTGGTTTTCATTTTCTTCCACAGTCACTTTCAGGAGAGCATTTTTTTTTTTTTTGCTCTGTTTTTGTGGTTTGGTTTTCTCTTCCTTTTCCAATGATGTTTACTCTAGTTTTCTCTTTCCCTCTGTATTATATGGAATGAATACCTTTCAGACAGACCTTGCAACCAGGAGTTTGGGTACAGGAGAAGAAATATCTACCAGTATACCCCACCACATGGGCTGAACTAATTCTTTTAATTCAAAGGTATTGAAATTGTCCATGAGAATCAGCTGGCTCAGGGGAATGGGGCATAGGCTGTTTCTCAATCACTTAAGGGCATAAAAGAGGCTTGACCAGGGGAACTAGGGGCCCTTCAGACTTGGCAGATATCCCTTAGTCAGCCAAGTTGCTCTGTCCTGCTAACCAAAAACTGTATTGAAATGAAGAGTCTTTGTCTATTTGACATAAATATTGAAAATCCTTTCCATCTAAGTAAAACCTGCTTTGTTAATTATAAGATGATCAACAAGTACCTTAATCCATTCCAATTCTGAACCTGAGGCATCAGACCATCATGGATCAAACCAAGCCCACGACACCTGTTTTCAGTCCCATGTATGATTTGAGAGGCTTCTCACAAAATCCCTATGGCTTGTCCTACTTCCACTTAGGAAAACCTTGAGAATTTCAGTAATAATAGCCGGGATCATTAACATTTTGGCACTCCCCCAAAAGAGGTGCCCTCTAATTGCAGAGGATCTAATAAGACATGAAATATCTCACCACTACTTAGGAAACTTACTCTCTTTTTCTATTGTTCACACCTTTCCCATAGGCTATAGAATCCTGGTTTATAGGAGTACCTTTTCTCAAACACTGTTCCCTCCCCCAAAAAAGTCAAAGGGTCAAGCAACCCTCTCTTACAATATTCCTCACCTGCCCAAGTCAGTTATTTTTTCCTTCTTGATCTACAATGCTACCCCAGGAATTAGCATTAATCAACTTAGTCAAATTTTGTCCTTATCAGGCAGCATTTGGAGACATTACCCCAAAATATTTCTTCAAAATGAGAACCCGATCTGTAAACACACAGACCAAGAGGACCTACTTTCTATTATACATTTATAGAGAGTAAAACTCCACCCTTCCTCCCTTCCCAAGGAAACATGTACAGTCCTAACTTATAGTGTCACATACCTTGTAGTGACTTGAAGTCTACCATCATCTACCATTAAATGATGATTCAATTTAATAAGCATTTTTTAAGCACCTACAATATGCCAGACACAGTTACCCTGGAGTAAGACCACCCCAAATATGGGGAAAGAAGTTGAGGCTGCTCTTAGAGGGTCACACAACCCTCCCATCTAGTGAGCTCCACCTAGCCCAGATTTATAGTGCTGCCAATTTCTAGAGGTATCCTGGGGATGAGAGGCACCCTATCCTCCCCCAATATGAAGAACTACTCAGGATTTCTAGAGAGTCACTTCTCACGACCTGCACAATCCATGTGACTCAATATCAGATAAGGTCCAAGTTTGGACTCCTTCCTCTCTCTGAGGGCTCTCTGTCTCTGCACTCCTCAGTGAGGCTCTTCCCTCATCCTCAGTGCTGTGGTCTCATGCCCACATCTTTCTGGTTTCTTCTCCTCTGAGCTCTGTTGACAATATTGAATCACTTATCCCACAAGTTTCTACTGGTCTCTAATTCCTTTCAGAACTTTCTCGCCTTCTAGGCTGTGGACTCCCCACACTGACCTAGGTTTATAGCTGAATTTCTTTTTCTAAGTGAAGTGTTTTAGCTCTCTTAAAATGAGATTGTGGGGCAACTAGGTGTTGCAGTGAATAGAGCACCAACCCTGGAGTCAGGAGGACCTGAGTTCAAATCCAGCCTCAGACACTTAACACTTACTTAGCCGTGTGACCTTGGGTAAGTCACTTAACCCCAATTGCTCTCCAAAAAAAAAAAAGACAAAAAAAAAAAGAGATTGCCTGGATCAATATACCTTTGGGCTATCTGCTGTTTCAGGCCCAGTATGAAAAAGCCTCAGACATTTAACATATTTTTGTTTCTTTTCACCCAGATCCTCCCCCAAAAAGTCTCAGGTTAAGAGCTGTGAAAATTTCTAATTCATTTTTATTATATTAGTCAAGTTGGAGAGATTTGATTCACTCTTCTCTGACTCAAGGATCAAGCCCTGTTCTTGTCCCAGTAAGTTGTCAGAGTCTCTTTAGACCGGGAGTAAATAATACTTTCTTTTTTCTCCATTAGTTTCTTCCCTTGACTGAGACTGGACAATGATAATAAACTGGAGGCTAAGAACTACTTTAAAAGACACTAGAAAAATCCAAGGAGAAGGGAAAAAGCCAGTAGCTGCTGGGGCCACCCTCCTGTAAGATCCACGTCTCCACTATGTAATCTATTTGCTTAAATATTCTAGAATTAGGCTCCTCTCTCCAGGCAGCCCTGGAGCCCCCCTCGGGAGTGGAGCCCGGGACCCTGGTGCCCTGGAGGGCACGCCTGGGACTCCCCAAATGCCATTCGGCAGCTTTTCAATCCCCTGTGCCCACTCCCAAATCTGTCCAGGCTGATGAGACCAGTGAGGATTCCCTACGACTAGAAATCCAGGAGCTAGAGCAAAAGAGGGACACTTTGGATCAGGAGATCTCCCAGTTGATGGCTGAAGGCTACTTTGTGTCTGAGTTGGAAGACCACATTTCCCTGCTCCTTAAGTACAATGACATTAAAGATGTGGGCCAGATGTTATGGGAAAATTAGCCAGCATCAGAGGTGTCCCCACCAAGGAACTGTAGCCTGAATTTGATTTGGACATGAATAACTAAGCAGAAAGATGGATTCCCCTGCAGATTTCTGAGCCAGGAGTAGAGAAAAAGACCCAAGGAAAGCACCAAGACAAAACCTACAAGATTTCTAAGAGAAGCCATCATGGAAGAGAAAGTATTCATGAATGCCTTTCTAGAAAGGCTAGACTCATTTGGATGGGAACATCGGGGGAGGGGGCAAGGGGAGGGAGGGGAGTTTGGGGGGGGTGTGAGTGCGCATATTGGGGGAAGTATTGTTGAGGGGGTGATAGCTCTACAGTCCTTTGAATTCTGAGTATTTCAGGAAACTCATCACTAGTATTGACTTATCATCCTTGTGTGCATCTGTATTATATTAAAATAATTTCCCTCATCCATTAAAAAAAAAACCAACAACAAATATTCTAGAATTACCTTATTTTGTAAGATTGTTGGGATTTCCACTGAGCGACAACTACAAGTTCATAGTATGTTAATTTAATCTGTAATGCATTCTCAAAGTGCCTCAGGTAGGAGCATGGGGAGGGGTGATGCAGTTCCTCCACTGAAGGACTGAAAGAAAATCAGAAACAGCTCTTTCCAGTCTTTGCTGGTTTACTCCCTCTCCGTGTTTAAATAAACAAAATCTTTTTTCTTCCTCTTCCACTTTTCAAACATGCTTTCTCTTCCCTCCCCAAACTCACTGATCTTATAGTTATACAATAAAAACCTCTCTAGCTCAATTCTCTACTTTTTCTCTATAGGAATTTAATTGTGGTAATACAAAGAGGTATAGGAATAAAAATTGCTTGTTGACTTCTTTGCCAACTATTGCTGTGTGAAGTTGCAAAGTGCATGCTATTTTAATAGGTTTTTAATGAATATTTTCAGTTTTTTACATCATAATCATCCCCAGGATCCCTCCTGTACTATTTTGCAATTCTACCAACAATGTATTGGTTTGCCTATCACTCCACAACCCAAGATGGATTACTGACATTTTTGGTCATCATTGACAATATGCAAGGTATGAGGTGAAACTTCACTGTTGTTTTGATGTGCATTTCTCTTACCACTAGTGATTTGGAGCATTCTTTCATGTAATTGTGAACGCTTCGCACCTCTTCTTTAGAGAACTCTTCACATCCTTTGAGCATTTATCTATTGGGATATGGCATTAGTCACATACACACACATATCTACACACGTTTTAATTGTACACTAAACCCTTACAAGATAAATTTAATACAGAGATTATTCTATCCTGTTTGGATTGCTTCCCTTCATATCCTACTCACACTATTAAGTTTTTCAGTTTCAAGTGATCAAAGTTCTTATTTAATCTTTTGTAATTGCTTCTATCTCTTATTTGGTTAAGAATATACCTCATACTGAAAACTGTGAGAGGTATATGATCTGCTTTTCCTCAAATTTTTTCTATAGCATGATCTTTAATATTGAGGTAGTACATTCATTTAAAAAGTGTTGTGCAATATGATGTAAACTATTGATCTAAGCCTAATTTCTACCAAACCACTTTCAAGTTTTTGCAGCAAGGAGTTTTTCCCCTAGGTAATTTGTTTTTTTTCCACTTTAACAAATATTGGATTTACTGAGTTCTACTGTTTTTTGATTTTCCCTTGTCTAGTCTGTTCCACTGACCTATCTTTAATTTTTTAACCTATACCAAATGGTGTTGATGACTACTGCTTTATAACAGTTTGAGATCTGGAAGTGCTTTTCCTCTTTCATCCCTACTTCTTAAAAAAAAATTAATTAATTTTTAGTTTTCAACATTCACTTCCATAAGCTTTTGAATTTAAAATTTTCTTCACCTTCCTCCCTTCCCACCCCCCCAAGATAGTGGGCAATCTGCTATAGGCTCTACATATACATTCTTATTTAACATATTTTAACATTACTCAATGCTGTAAAGAAGATTTAGAATGAATGGGAAGAACCACAAGAAAGAAAAAACGAAGCAAAACAAAAAAAAAAGGGAGAGTAAATAGTATGCTTTGATCTGCATTCAGATTCCATAATTCTTTCTCTGGATGTGTAGAGCATTTTTTATCATGAGTCATTTGGAGTTGTCTTAGATCCTTGCATTGCTGAGAAAACCCAAGTCAAACAAAGTTAGTCCTCCTACGCTGTGGTTATTACTGTGTACAATGTTGTCTTGGTTCTGCTTACTTCACTTAGCATCAGTTCATATAAATCTTTCCAGGTTTTCTAAAGTCTACCTGCTCATCATTTTTTTTTTAAATTTTTAAATTTTAATTTATTTTCTTGATTACATCATTTATTTCCAGTTTCAAGTTACAAATTTTCTCCCCTTCTTTCCCCTACCCCCAATCCCAAAACAGTGATCCCACCGTAAAGCCCCTCCCACAATCTGTTCCTTTTTATATCCTCCTCCAACACCCCTCTAACTTTCTAGTAGGGCAGGGAGAGTCTCCCTAGCCCCGTCTGTGTATGTCTTATTTCCCAGTTGCATTTGATTGTATAGCTTTAAATTCTAGATTCTTGCAATTCCTCTGTTGTCATCCACTCCCACTGGAAGGAGCAGCAATTCAATACAGGCTGTACATGTGTAATTACGCAGGACATCCCCGTGGTGGGCCTATTGTGAGAGGCTGATTGTATGTCCCTCCTTCTTATCCTGCACTTCCCCCTGTTTTGTTCTCTACCCTGTCCCTGTCCCTTTACGGAGGAGTGTACTTCGCGCAACCCTCCCCCCCACCCCACCTTTCCCTCCATCACCGCCCCTCTCATCTCCATCCCCCCTACTCTCCTGTGTGGCAAGATACTCAGTTTAGAGTTTATGTCATTCCTTCCCTAAGCCAAATTTAATGAGAGTAAATGAAAG
>JAQQSW010014070.1:0-12184 GCA_028646575.1 Pseudocheirus occidentalis
CAACATCCTGATGTGAGAAACAGTTCTTTTGAAAAAACAAAACAATTCCCCCCAAACCCAAACTGTTTAGATCCTGTATCCTGTACAGCCCAGAGAAAAAGGAAAGCCCAGAGAACTGGGCTGAAAGCCAGGGAAATGCTCATAAGTAAATGAAACGCATACAAAAGCTGGATGATGTTTCCTCCTCATCAAATGACCCTCCTTATGCCAATCAGATAAGAAAATAAATGTGTAAAGGAAAATAAAAAAAAACACTAAAAAATCATCCAAATTAGAAGAACCAAAAAGAAAGAGAAAAAAGGAAAAAATATAGTCAAATATTGGAAACAAATGACAAGGGCTGTCACTAGCTTTGTGCTTCATACTAGTCACTTAGCTTATCTGAGCCTCAGTTTCCTCATCATGTCCAATGGGGAATAAGAATACTTTTTGGTACTTCTTGGGGAGGGTGGGAGATTAAATGAGATAAGAGTATTGGAAGAGCTGGAGACAGGAAGTGGGTCAGCAGGAAAGGGGGAGGCCTTCATTTTTCCTTCTTAACCTCATTAAATGGGATACTGTGTTATTCAAAACAACCTCTGTTATGCATATTTTGCCTTTTTTCTTTCTTTCTTTTTTTTTTTTTGCTTTTTGGACGGGGGAAGGTAGGGAAATTGGGGCTAGGTGACTTGCCCAAGGTCACATGGCTAGTAAGTGTTAAGTGTCTGAGGCAGGATTTGAACTCAGGTCCTCCTGACTCCAGGGCTAGTGCTCTATTCATTGTGCCAGCTAGCCACCCCAATATTTTGCTTATTTTTAAAAGTTAATTCCAGGTTAGAAAATTTGGCTTGGTGGAATGGATATAACTGGCCTCAGAATCAGGAACATTCAGGCTGCCAAATATTGTAATTTTTTTTTTCTTTTTTGGAGGGGGGAAAGCAGGGCAATTGGGGTTAAGTGACTTGCCCAAGGTTACATGGTTAGTAAGTGTTAAGTGTCTGAGGCTGGATTTGAACTCAGGTCCTCCTGACTCCAGGGACAGTGCTGTATTCACTGTGCCACCTAGTCACCCCCCAGTATTTAAGGTTTTAATAAAGAAAGATGCAAATTGTAATTTCTTTTAAGCACTCCCCCCCAAAACTGATGAATTTTGTGTTACGGTTTCAAGCATCCAAAGATGACACTTGGAGTTTGGAGGAGGCATTTGTTCTCTGTTCTGACAACAATGTTATAGGGGATATCTTTTATTTGTTCATCACCTTCATATCCTTTCCTGTCCTTGACCTAGTAAAAAAGAATTTAGAAAAAAAGATAATAATAGATATAGTTTATATAACACTTCCTGTGCCAGCCACTGTACTAAGCAATTTACAAATATTGTCTCATTTGATCCTTAAAACAACCTTGGGAAGTAGATGCTATTATACCCCCTTTACAGATGAGAAGACTGAGACAAACAGAGGTGAGGTAATTTTCTCAGAATCACACTACTAGTAAGTATCTGAGGTGCAACTCAGGTCTTCCTAATTTCAAGCCTGCCATCCTATCCACCCAGTTACCCCCACCCCCAAAAAGAGCCGAATTCAGGAAAACTGGTAAAGTAGCTGAATCTGCCAGTACACGTAGTATTCCAGACCCATGGTTCCCTACTTCTACCAAGAAGGGAGGTACATTTTCTTGCCTGCAAGGAGCTTGGCGCTAGATAGGATTTCTTGGTGTTCAGTTTATTTTAATGTTCCTTCCCTTTGCAGTCTTGTGGTCATTGCATACGCTGCTGTCTTAGACCTGCTTACTCTATTCTGTGACACTTCATATGTTTTCCCAGAGTATTTGCTTGTAATGCCTCTATGGCAGTGGTTCTCAAACTGTGGGTTATGTTCAATTTGTAAAAATGAAAATACATCCTGCATATCAGATATTTATATTACGATTCATAATCGTAGTAAAATTACAGTAATGAAGTAGCAATGAAAATAATTTTATGGTTGGGGGGCCACCACAACATGAGGAACTGTATTAAAGGCATTAGGAAGGTTGAGAACCACTGCTCTATGGAATCTAGACTTAAGATTTCCAAAGATGATCCCAAACCCAAGACATTTAATGGATAAGAATAACAGGACTGCAGATTTAAAGGTATAAGGGATATTGGGGGCCATTTAGTCAAAACTGAGGCCCAGGGAGAGGAAGCTGCTCATCCAAAGTCATACAGGTAGTGATTGAAGTGGGATTTGAACTCAGTCCCTCTGACTCCAGAACTATTG
The DNA here is from genome assembly GCA_028646575.1 of Pseudocheirus occidentalis. Classification (NCBI taxonomy): domain Eukaryota; kingdom Metazoa; phylum Chordata; class Mammalia; order Diprotodontia; family Pseudocheiridae; genus Pseudocheirus; species Pseudocheirus occidentalis. The sequence continues at coordinate 2,244 of JAQQSW010014070.1, forward strand.
CTCTTTTCACTTACTCCTGTCTGGGTCAGCAAGCCACAGCCCCTCACCCATCTGCTGTCCAACTGCATGCCCTGGGAACCTCGATGTCAGCAGAGGGTCATCTGGCTTTTACCCCAAATTAGTGGTGACTGCCTCAGCCATAGCACCTCTAGAAAAAAAAACACCTATTAAATACCAAAGGAACTACAATCTGTATTGGTGGAGGTGGGAAAATGCTGCTGAAACAAGAGATCTTTGCAGTATTTCAGCTTCTTACCTGCCCGGGAAGTTACCAGGCTCTCTTGGACCATAATCAACATCTTCAGCCTTCCTTTCCTAACTTCTAAGTGTCCCTCCTACTACAAGGCTGATTGTACTATTAGCCATACACTGCCAAGACATCCTTCCTACTTTTTCTCCAATGATGGAGGCCTTGAGAGGAGACACACACACACACACACACACACACACACACACAGAGAGAGAAAGAGAGAGAGAGAGACAAAGAGAAACACAGAGAGGCAGAGAGACAGAGAGAGAGAGACAGAGAAGGTAGGCAATCAGGCCAGGTCAGTACTACCAGAGGCATTTGAAGAGGATGAATAGGGAAGAATGGGAAAGCCCTAGTGTCCTCTGCTATTTGGGTCACAAAGTGGCCACAGGTGGGGATGGAAACTACCCCCACTCCCCTACTTGGAAAGAAAAAGGAATGCTCCTGCTGGAGGCTAAAAAGAATGTCCTATGGCTCTGAGAAGCTGGGGCTCCCTGGCCTGTAGGTATTGGGGAGGGAGACATGGAAAGAGAGAAAAAAAGGTGGAAATGGTTAAGGGGGAGGAGAGAGAAGGGAAGAAAGGAGAGAGAGATGAGGAGTACAAGGAGAGAAGGAGGATAAAGGAAGAGAGGGGAGAGAAGAAGAAAGGGAAAGAGAAGAAGGGGAGGAATGTTCAAGGGAACAGGCTTTGGGTATGTGTGGTTGTGGGTCTGGACCACTGAGAAGGTGAGCAGAAGCCCTAGTTCACCTTGGGAGAAGGCCACCAATCCTTAGGCAGTTCCCCACTCTGCCCACAATACCATTACTTTTAAAATGGAAATGACGGTAGATAATTTTTAAAAATAAATTATATTTTTATCTTTTTATATAATCTAGCTTTCTGTCAGTAGCCACTTTCCCTTCCTAGATAGCTATTCTTTATAACAAAGAATTAAAAAAAGTAAAGAAAAAAAAATCATCAAAACCTATCAACACATTGCAAAAAATCTGACCTGATAGCAATGTGTCATGCTTGTGGCCACTCTCTCTGCCCGTAAGAAGCAGAGGTATGGGGAGGGGGGAGTTAGTCTCCTATTTCTTCTGTTTTTTTCTAATTGTGCAACATTCATTTTTCTTAGCTTTGTGGGTTGCTGTCATGCCTGAGTCTTCATGACCCGACTGGGGCTTTTCTTTGCAAAGATACTGGAGTGGTTTGCCATTTCCTTCTCCAGCTTATTTTACAGACAAGGAAACTGAGGCAAACAGGGTGAAGTGACTTGCCCAACACAGCTAAGTGTCTGAGACCAGACTTCAACTCAGGAAGATGAAAGATGAGTCTTCCTCATTCCAAGTCCAGCACTCTATCTACTAGCTGCCCTTTTGGCCTTACATAGTTGTATAAATTGCCTATATACTTGGCTATTACTCTTTCTTCTTCTTTGGTCTGTACCTGCCATGTAAATATTATAAAAATTCCCTGTAAGGAAACTCTTTACTGATGCAGATTCACAATTACTTTTAGTATGCTACCCTGCCTGCCTCCCCTCCAAAAAAAAAAAAAAACAACCAAAAAAACTTTTAGTAAGTTAACTGGATTATGGAGAAGTTAAATAAGCTATCTCATATTACACAGCCACTTTGTATCAGAGGCCAGCTCTCCATCCTCCACATCCTGTGGCCTCCAAGCAGGCCTTTATCAAAGATATTTGACGTGAAGATGTTTGTCACTATCCATAGTTTCTTTTCTTATTCCAATTACCTTGATTTCAGCTGAAACAAGGGTGATTAAATAAGTTGTCCAAGGTCACACAGACAGAAAATATCACAACAAGTTTCCCCTTCCTCTTGATGAGAATTATCCGCCCTCAGCTTTCCCTTCTCCAGTCGAAATATCCCTAGCTTCTTCAAGCAATTCCCTAATGCCATGGTCTTTTGTTCTCTCATCATGCTGGTTACCTCATCTGAGCACCCTTGTAATAGTGAGCTCTTTCTCTGACTTTATTTGCCCATAAGGACTGATATAAGGGAGCTATTGCTCATTGGAGGAAGCCTAAGGGCATTAGTCTATGAGACTGGCCTCAGAGAAGAGATATGAGAACACACACCCCCTCTCCCCACTCCTGTTCCTTTGCAGAGGTAGGGGTCCAAGAATCAGGAACATTACACACATTTTCAGACTTTGGGGATGTACTGATTAGTTCTACTGATTTTGTTCTTGTTTTTTCTTTAAAAATATTCTTTGTTATATGAGGTAGCTCTCTTGGAGAAGGAAAGGAAGTGTACAGGGGGAAATTTCAGTGATGTAAAGGCAAGATTTCAATTTTTTTAAAAGAAAAAAAGACTCCCTGGAGTTTTGTTTAAATGCAAGGATCACACCAAGAGAGGTAGGCTGTTTTTGAAGGAGAAAACTGCAATAAAGAAGTATGGTGCTTGGGGCAGTTAGGTGTTGCAGTGAATAGAGCACTGGCTCTGGAGTCAGGAAGATCCGAGTTCAAATGTGACCTCAGACACTTGACACATTTACTAGCCATGTGACCTTGGGCAAGTCAGTTAACCCCAATTGCCCTCCAAAAAGAAAAAAAAAGAAGTATGGTGCTTAGAATAACCTGAAACTGCAGGGCAGAATTTGGTGGATAGAGGATGCCAGTGTTATATATGATTTGTCATGTCTGGGTTCCAGAGAGGGGAAGGGGACAGGGAGAGGGAGAGAAAGAGAGAGAGAGAGAGGAACAGAGAGACAGAGAGACAGGAAGAGAGAGAGAGAAATGGAGAGATGGAGAGAGAGAGAGAGAGAGAGGGAGAGGGACAGAGAGACAGAGAGACAGGAAGAGAGAGAGAGAGATGGAGAGGGGGAGAGAGAGAGAGAGAGAGAGAGAGGAAGAGGGGGGGCAGGGGGAATGCACAGAGGAATCAGTGGTTAGGGAGAAGGACACAGCATTTGAGCAAAGGAAATTGTGGAAGAACAATCGGACAATTAAGAGGAAAACCAGGAGGGGGCAACATCGTCAAAGTTGAATAAAGCTAGCGGACAAATGAGCTAGTTCACTATAGTGTCGACTACAGAGCAAGGGAAGGAAGGCCAGAACAGGAGTGATGGATGGCCTGGGAGAGTAACTAGGAATGGAGTGATGGTGGATGGAGTAATGGAAGGGTTCGAGGTTTTGATTTGAGACAGGAGTTTTACTGTGCTTATGAGTAATAACGAGATCACCACTACGACCGACCCTATGCATGGCTAGAGTAGAATGAAGTTATAGGTCATGGGAGTTGAGGAAGTTGGTGAATTGGGAAGTCACAGTGTTGGAAGGGACCCACACATGCATATTAAAGTCAATTTCTGATCTGATATTCTGAGTTCTAAATTCTACTCCTGATCTGAAATTCTTCCTTTTAGAGTCAGAGAAGAAGTCATTCTTCTACCCCACTTTTTTCAGCTGATTCTCAGTTACGACATTGAGCCCTTCACTATCCTTATCACTCTCCTCTCAGTGGTTTTTAGCTGTGGCTGTTCTTCTAAAAATATGGTGTCCAGAATTAAGTGCAATTTTTAGGAGGTGGTCTGACCAGGGAAGGGTACAATGGGGTCATGACCTCTATGGTTCTGGGTGCTATGTCTCTCAGTGTAGCCTGGGATCACGTTAGCTTTTTTGATTGCTCTATCATATTTTTTAAGCTTTATTTTTTTGTCTTTTTGGAGGGGAGAAGGCAGGGCAATTGGGGTTAAGTGACTTGCTCAAGGTCACACAGCTAGTAAGGGTTAAGTGTCTGAGGTTGGATTTGAACTCAGGTCCTCCTGACTTCAGGACTAGTGCTCTATTCACTTTACCACCTAGCTGCCCCAATTGCTGGATCATATTGCTGAATCCCTGAGCTTGTAGTACCCTGATATCTTCTTTTATTTTAGTTTGGAGTCAATCAGGGTTAGGTGACTTATACAAGTTCATATAGCTAATAAGTGTCTTTGAGGCTGAATTTGAACTCAGGTCCTCCTGAATCCAGGCCGGTGATCTACCCACTCTGCCATCTAGCTGCCCCTAATATCTTCTTTAAAAAATAATCTTCAGTTTCAAATTCTCTGTTTCTCCTTCCACTTCTCCCACCTATTGAGAAAGTACAAAATGATACTCATTATACATGTCAAGTCATTCAAAATACATTTCCACATTAACCATGTTGCAAAAGGAAAACAAACAAGAAAAATAAAGTAAAAAAAATATACTTCATTCTGCATTCAGAGTTCATCTGTTCTCTCTCCGAAGGTTGATAGTATTTTTTTTATTAGGAATCCTTTGAAATTGTCCTAGATCATTGTATTGAACTAGTCCTACTCACTCTACTTTGCATCAGTTCTTATAAATCTTCCCGGGTTTTCTTGAAACCATCCTGCTCATGATTTTTTATAACACAACAGTATTCCGTCTCAATCATATACCTCAACTTGTTCAGCCATACCCCAAATGAAGGGCATCCCTTTAGTTGCCAATTCTTTGCTACCACAAAAGAGTTGCTATATATATTCTTGTGTATAGGGGTCATTTTCCTTGATCTCTTTGGGGTACAGACCTAATAGTGCATTTTGAGGTCAAAGAGTATGCACAGTTTTATGCCCCTTTGGGCATAGTTCCAAATTATTCTCCAGAATGTTGAGACTAATTCACAGCTCCACTAACAGCATATTGTATACCTATTTTTTTCACATCTCCTTTAGTATTTGTTATTTATCTTTTCCATCACGGTCGCTAATCTGATGAGTGTGACATAGTACCTCATAATTGTGTTAATTTGCAATTCTGTATTAGTGATTTAGAATATTTTATATGATTTTTGATTTGTTCTTCTGAAAACTACTTGTTCATATATTTGCCCATTTATCAACTGGGAAATGGCTCTTAGTTTTATAAATTTGGCTTAGTTTCCTATATATTTGAGAAATGAGGCCTTCAGTAGAGAAACCTGCTGTAAATATTTTCAATTTCCTGATTTTCTTTAATTTTGATTGTATTACCTTTGTTTTAACAAAATCTTCATAATTTCATATAATCAAAATTATTAATTTTACTTCTCCTGATTCTCTTTATCTCTTGTTTGGACAAACTCTTCCCTTATCCATAGATATGGCAGGTAGATTTTTCTAGGCTCACCTACTCATGACAAAAACCTTAATGTCTACATCATGTACCCATTTTGACCTTATCTTGGTATATGGTGTGAGATAATGCTTAGTGTCTGCCAAATTGCTTTCCACTTTTTCCAGAGTCTTTTTTGTCAGATGGTGAGTTCTTGCACCTAATGCTTGGATCTTTGGGTTTATCAAATTCTAGATTACTATGGTCAGTTACTACTGTGGATTGTGTACCTCATCTATTCCACTGATTCCCCACTCTATTTTTTAGTCATTATCAGATTATTTTGATGATTACTATTTTGTAGTGCAGTTTGAAATCTGGAACTACTAGGATACCTTGCTTAAACTTTTTTTTCCCATTAATTCACTTGATAGTCTTGATCTTTTTTCCCCCAGGTGAATCTTATTAGTATTTTTCTAGCTCTATAAAATAACTCCTTGATAGTTTGATTGGTACAGAATTGAATAAGTAAATCAACTTAAGTAGAATTGTCATTTTTATTCTATTGGTTTGGCCTACCCATGAACAATCAGTATTTCTCCAGTTGTTTAGATATATCCTTATTTGTGTGAAAAATGTTTATTAATTGTGTTCATATAATCCCTGTCTGTCTTATTTTTTGTATTGTCCACAGTTAATTTTGTTTTGTCTTTTGGAGGGCAATAGGGGATAAATGACTTGCCCAAGGTCACACAGCTAGTTGTTGTGTTAAGTGTCAGGTCATATTTGAACTCAGGTGCTCCTGACTCCAGGGCCGGTGCTCTATTCACTGCACCACCTAGCCACCCTGTCTACAGTTATTTTTAATGGAATTTATCTTTCTGTCTCTTGCTGCTGGGTTTTCTTGGTAGTATATAGAAATGCTGATGATTTATGTGGGTTTATTTTGTATCCTGCAACTTTGCTGAAGTTGTCAATTGTTTCAACTATTTTTTTAGTTCACACTCTAAGGTTTTCTAAGTATACATCATATCATCTGCAAAGAGTGATAGCTTTGTTTCTTCATTGCCTCTTTTGATTCTTTCATTTTTTCTTGTCTTATTACTAGTGCTAGTATTTCTCCTACAATATTGAATAATAGTGGTGATGATGGACATCCTTGTTTCACTTGAGATCTTACTGGGAAGGCTTCAAGTTTATCCCTGTTACACATAATACTTGTTCTTAGCTTTAGATAGATACAACTTATTTTAAGAAAAGGTTAATTGATTCCTACATTTTCTAGTATTTTTAATAAGAATAGGTGTTGTATTTTGTCAAAAGCATTTTCTGCACCCATTGAGATAATCATATGGTTTTTGTTGGCTTTGGTATTTATACAGTCTATTATGCTGATATTTTTTTTTAATATTGAATGAGTCCTGCATTCCTGGTTAAAACAAAACAAAACAAAACACCTATTATAGCATATGAGCTTTGTGATACATTATTGTAATAGCCTTGCTAGTATTTTATTGAAAAATTTTGCTTCAATATTGATTAAGGAAATTGATCTGTGGTTTTCTCTGTTTTTGTTCTCCTTTGTTTCATTGTTCAAACTGTATTTGTGTCCTAAAAGGAATTTGACAGGACTCCTTCATCTGTTTTTTCTTTTCAAATAGTTTATAAAGTATTGGGATTAATTGTTCTTTAAATGTCAGGTAGAATTCACCTCTAATTCCATCTGGTGCTAGGGATTTTTTCTTAAGGAGTCCATTTATGGCTTGTGAAATTTCTTTTTCTAAGATGGGTATTCTATTTCTTCTTTTGTCAATTTGGGCAATTCACATTTTTGTAATTATACATCTATTTCACTTAGATTGTTATTTTTATTGGCATATAATTAGGCAAAAAGTAATAATAATTGCCTTTTTTCATCTTCATTGGTGGTGCATTAACTCTTTATTTTTGATACTCTTAATTTGGTTTTCTTCTTTAAAAATGATCAAGTTAACTAATAGTTTATCTATTCCTCTCCTCCATAAAACCAGCTCCTAGATTTATTTATTAGTTCAATGACTTAGTTTTTACTTTCAATTTTATTAATCTCTCCTTTGATTTTCAGGATTTCCATTTTGGTGTTTAGGTGATTTTAATTTTATTCTAGTTTTTTTTTCAGTTGCATGTCCAATTCATTGATCTGCTATTTCTCTCTTTTATTGATGTGTATATTTAGAGATATAATTTTTCTCCTAAGTACTGATTTGGTTGTATACCCTAAATTTTGGTATATTGTCTCCTCTTTCTCTTTAATGAAATTACTTTCTATATGATTTGTTCTTTGACCCACTCATTCTTTAGGATTAGATTGTTTAGCTTCCAATTAAGTTTTAATCTATGCTTTTGTGTATTTTTCTTTGTATTATAGTCTAAAAAGGGTCATTTAATATTTCTGCTTTTTTGAATCTGATTGTGAGATTTTTATGCCCTAATACATGGTTACTTTTTGTGAAGGTGCCATGAATAATTGAGAAAAAGGTATACTTTTTTCTATTCCCATTCAATTTTCTCCAGGGATCAATCATATCTAATTTTTCTAAGATTCCATTTATCTCCTTAATTTCTTTGTTATTTATTTTGTGGTTAGATTCATCTAGGTCCTGCAATGTCTTGAAGCTTTACTTAAAGGATTTGGATGCTATGCCATTTGGGGCACATATTCCTAGTACTGACGTTACCTCAGTGTCTATGGTGTCTTATGGTGTATGGGATATTCAGGGAGAACTAGCATCTATGGTGTAAGGCCTTGCTGAGCCCTTTCCAGGACTGCTCATTCACCATTGGTCCCTACTTGTCTGCTAGTCCTAACTTTTGGCTCCAAGAAGCTGTAGCATGTGTAGTGGCCACAGTTTGGTAAAACTGTCTTAGCAGAGGGTCTAAACCAGGTTAAGGATAACTGACAGATGTCAAACTTGTCGATGAGTTAGGGTGATGTTTACCCCAAGCATGTGAAAACTTCCCCTGGTGGAATGGGTGCATGAGAACAATCTGTTCCAATAGCCATGAAGGAGGTGCTGTGGAGGGCTTAGAGCTTTGTTAGATATCAAAGAAGTCAAAATCATCCACTGACTCCAGGGCATAACCACCTGTCCTGATTTTTGTTTTGCCACTGGCCTTCAATAACTCTGGAAGAGAGAATGAGGCTGATAACTTGGTGCAACTCTGCCTTTTTCTAGATAGTTTCTCAGATAACGGTCCTGAATTTACAAAGAACTGAATAAATTGTTTTTTTCTTTTAGGAGGGGGGAAGGCAGGACAGTTGGGTTTAAATGATATGCCCAAGGTCACATGGCTAGTTTTGTGTGTGTCAAGTGTCTGAGGCCAGATTTGCACTCAGATCCTCCTGACTCCAGGGCTGGTGCTTTATTCACAGCCCCACCCAGCCACCCCTAGAACTGAATCAAATTTATACAAATGAGTCATTCCCCAACTTATAAATGGCCAAAGGATATGAATAGGCTGTTTTTCAGTGAAGAAAGCAAAACAATATATAGGATATGAACAAATGCTCTATCACTATTAATTAGAGAAATGCAATTTAAAATGCAAAAGAACCCCAACTCTGAGATATCATCTCACACCTATTAACTTGGCTAAAATGATAGAAGGGGACAGTTACAAATGTTTGAGGGGATGTAGATAAATTGTATAGCCTTTGACCCAGTGATAGCAACACTATTAGGTGTGTTTCCAAAGGTGATTAGGCATATATATATATATATATATATATATATATATATATATATATATATAAAACATTTATAGCCATTCTCTTTGTAGTGCCAAAGAACTGGAAATCGAGGAGATGCCCATCAATCGGGGAATGGCTAAACAGGGTGTGGTTTATGATTGTGATGGAATACTACTGTGATGTAAGAAATAATGATTTGGTTGATTTTAGAAAAACATGGGAAGACTTGCATGAAAGAATGAAGAGAGAAGTGAGCAGAACCAAGAGAACATTTTACACAGCAATAGCAATATTTTTCTAAGAACAATTAAATCATTTTGAGTATTATAAATGCTATAAATATTATAAATACTCAGAAGAACTACTACAAACAGTCTATTAAGGAAGATACTATCCACCTTCAGAGAAAGAACAGTTAAACAAAAGTATGTATACTATGGTTTTACACAAACACAATATTTGTGTCTAATGGAAACCTTCTCTTGGGCAGGGTGGGGAGGGAGGGAGAAAAAAATAAAAAGGGCACAGAGAAAGGGAGAAAAGCACAGTGAAGAACAAAAGAAAACTTAGAAGGAAGCACAGAAATTTAGGATTTGAATTTAGAACTCAGAAGGTAAGATGAAGGATGGAACTTAGGACTCAGAATGTTAAAAGTAGGACTCAATTTAAAATTCAGAAGGGTAGATTAGGGACAGACTCTAGAGGTAAGAAATTTACCTCAGAAGTAGACTTTAGAACTCAGAATGTAAAATCAGGGAGAAACGTTAGTATTTAGAATGGCAGAGCAGAAAGGGAATTTGGCACTCAAGATGGAAGGGCAACTAGGGACTTCACAACTAAAATGTCTGATCAAGCATGAAATTTAGAACTCAGAATGTTAGATTCAGGATGGAATTTAGAACTCAGAATGTTAGAT
>JAQQSW010014071.1:0-12183 GCA_028646575.1 Pseudocheirus occidentalis
AAAGGGATTCTAGAGTTTTATTGCTGTTCTTATTTTGCTTCCTTTTCCTCATGTTGGCTTGTCAATTAATTTTTTTTTTTTAGCTTTGTGGACCTCTGCTTCCAGGGGGGAATGTCTGTCCCAAATTCCTGGAGTTTTCACAGCTGCCAGAGATATTATGGGGGTGCTGCAGTCCTCACCAGCTTTGGCCTGCTGATAGTGCACCCCAGGACCACCACCCAAGACCATGATCTGGATCCAGGCTGCTCAACACAAGAGATCTTGGCCTTGATTAATGGTCTCAGCCCCCCTGCAAATCGCAGGCCAGGAGCTCTGAAGCAGCTCAGTGGAGGCAGTTGATGGTTGCAGCAGATCCTGCTGCTTCCTGCTGCTTCCTTGCCCTGGGGGAAGTTTATCCAAACTGCTTTTCCTCCCCCAAATTTAGCTTGAAAGTTTGAAATCCGCTGGCCTTTCTCTAAGCCTTATTTTTCCTGGTTTGATTAATGTGGAGATTGCTGCAGGTGCTGCAGAACTGCTCTCTGGTAGACTCAAGCTGTGGCTTGGCTCCTCCTGACCACCCTGGGGCCTGGCTGCGGTTTTGGTTTTGGTTGGGCTGGCCTTGGCTCCCAGCCTGCTACAATGAGCCCCTCCTGCTGAGCTGCCTTCAGTGAGAGTTGTGTTTTCTGTATTTTTGTGAGTTTGGGAGCCCTAAAATTTGTTTAGTGTCGTATTTTATGGGTATTTAGGGTGGCTGTGTTGGAGCTGTGAAACTTTGCTGCTTCTATGCCAACATCTTGACTCTGCCCCCCGTGATTCTTCATTTTAGTCTCAGCTCCTTTGATGTCTGAAGTATCATATTCCAATCCCTTTGATCACTTAATGTAGAAGTTGCTAGGTCTTGTGTTATCCTGATTATGTTTCTACAATACTCACATTGTTTATTGCTTACTGCTTGCTGTATTTTCTCCTTGACCTAGGTACTCTGGAATTTGGCTATAATATTCCTAGGAGTTTTCTTTTGGGTATCTTTTTCAAGAAGCAATCTGTAAATTCTTTCAATGTCTATTTTGTCCTCTGGTTCTAGAATATCAAGGCAATTTTGCTTGATAATTTCTTGAAAGAGGGTGTCCAGACTCTTTTTTTGACCATGGCTTTCAGGTAGTCAAATAATTTTTAAATTATCTCTCCTGGATCTATTTTTCCAGATCAGTGGTTTTTCCAATGAGATTTTTCACATTGCCTTTTATTTTTTCATTTATTTTGATTTGTTTTAGAGTATCTTGATTTCTCATAAAGTCATTAGCTTCCAATTGCTCCAATCTAATTTTGAAGGAATTATTCTTTTCAGTGAGTTTTTGAAATTCCTTTTTCACCTGGGTAATTTTGCTTTTAAAGGCATTTTTCTCCTCATTGACTCTTTGGGCCTCTTTTCCCATTTGAGTTAGTCTATTTCTTAAGGTGTTATTTTCTTCAGTATTTTTTGGGTCTCCTTTAGCAGGCTGCTGACTCACTTTTCATGATTTTCTTGCATCATTCTCATTTGTCTTCCCAATTTTTCCTCCACTTCTTTTACTTTATTTTCAAAATCTTTCTTGAGCTCCTCCATGTCTGTAACCAATTCATATTTTTCTTGGATGCTTTTGATACAGGAGTTCTGACTTTAAATGGTTTCCTCCCACTCCATGCCTTGATCTTTCCTGTCCCCAAAAAAGGATTCTATCATCTGTTTTTGCTTCCATTGCTTCATCATATTGGCAGCCAATTACTTGACTTTTGAACTCTTTGCCGCAGTAGAACTCTGCTTCCAGAATGGAGAGAGCGATATTCCAAATCACTAGGATTTTTGCAGCTGCCAGAGCTATTGGATGGGCACACTCTCTACAGCCCCCACAAGCTCTTCCTCACTAGTCACACACCCCCAGCACCACCACCTGAGGATGCTATCTGGATCCAAGTATGTCAAAGCAAGAGCACTTACCTTCTGAATAGTCACTTGGTTACCCTACAATCTGCAGGCCAGAAGCTTTGGAAGCAGCCACGTGGCAGCAGCTGCAGCCACTGTACCTCCTCTGCTTCTCACTCTGGGGGTAGCACCCAGACTGCTCTCCCACCTGTTTGAGCAAAGTTCCACACTGACCTTTTACTTTGTCTTTGGCATTTGTGGCTTGAGAAGCCTGGAAACCAATACTACTGCTGGTGATTTACTCTTGTGAAGTCTACTCCAGCCTTAGGTGGTTAGGCTTACCCTGGGGCTAAAACCGTGGCTCAGTCAAGACTGAGCTTGGCTCCCAGCATGCTGCAATGGACCCTTCTTGCTGGCCTGCTGGGCTTCCTTCAGTGGGAGATTTGTTTCTCTTTGTGACTTTGTGGGTTCTATAGCCCTAAAGTTTGTTTAGAGTCATTTTTACATGTCTTGAAGGAGGTAGAAGCTGGAGTCCCACAGAAGTCTTCTTTCTACTCTGCAACCTAGGCTCCACCCCCTCACCCCAACCTGTTTTTTTTCTGTCCTTAATGACAATGACAATTGTTTTTCATATCTTTGGGGCTTTGCACAGGCTGTCCACATTGTCTTGAATGGGTGCTCTCCTCACATCTGCCTCCTAGATTCTCTTTCAAAGATCAGCTGAAATATTCTCTCCAAATGAGAGTTTTGTGCTCATAATGATCTATGTCAAACTGCTGGATGCTTCTTCCAAATCACCTTACAATTAGTATGCATACCTTGCGTTCATAGTTTATATGTGATCCTATCCCTTTGCCCAACCTCTCCTCCATATCCTTGGGGATTTTTGGGGCTATTCTTTATTTCTCCCCTTACCTAACTAACCACTTTTCAGTGTCTTGCTAAATCTTTACATTACATTACATTCTCCAAATATGAGCACAGTCAAAGACTCTGTTCTTTGTCCCCTTTTCTTTTTTCTCTTTACTGTCATACTGTGATATCATAAGCTTCAGTAGGTTTAAATGTCATCTCTAAGTAAATGACTCATACATGTATATAACTAGGCCTAGTGTCTTTCATGAACTCTAGTCCAATATCACCAATGGCCCATTTGTCATTAAGAGCTATATGTCTCATACCTACTTCAGTCTCAAAGATGTTCAAAAGAGAACTAAGTATCTTAACCCCAAATGTCACACTTTTTCTGATTATCTTTATTTCTATCGAGGTATCAAGGGTACTGGTTAGTCTACAATAAGTTATTAAATGCCTACTTTCAGCCAAGAGCAATGTTAAGTTCTTGAAATACAGAGAAATACAGAGGACAATCCCTCCTCTCAAGAAATTTATAAACTAAATGGAAGAAAAATGAAAATAACTGTATGAATTAGGTACGTACAGAATAAATTGAAATCTACAAAAGGAAGAGAGATTAGAAAAGGCTTGTTGTAGAAGGTGTGTTTTTAATTGGAATTTGAAGTAACCCATGAAACTCAGGATGTAGAGAGTAGGAGGGAAAGAACTCTAGTTATGTAACAAAAGTAGAAAAATTCAGTCTATAAATTGAGACTTATATATGAGGAATATCAAGGAGATCAATATCACTCTATTTCAGGTAACATCGTGGTAGATAAAATATAAGGAGACTAGATAGGTAGAAGCAGAGCCAGGTTATGTAGGGCTTTGAAGATGAAATAGAGGATTTTACATTTGATCCTGAAGGTGACAGGGTGTCATTGGAGTTTATTGAATGGGGGAGGGTGACATAGGCAGACCTATGTTTTGGAAAGATCAATTTCACAGCTGATTGGAGGATGGAACAGAGTTGGATAGGACTTGTGGCAGGGAAACCAATGAGTAAGCTATTGCAATAGCCCAGGCATGAGGTGATAAGAGACTGCTACTAAGTTAGGTCAAGAATAAAAGATAGATTTCAAGGACCAATGCCTAGGATGATCAGGATGCCTTCTGTTATAATAGAGACATTTGGAAGAAAGGAGTATTGTGGGGAAATTATGGATTCAATTTTGTACGTATTAGGTAAGTAGCCAATAGACTTGGGGAGATTGAAGATAAGTAAGAGACTGGAGATGATAGAGGAGATACATTCTTATAGAACACATTTATTCATGTAGAAGGGTTTGCCTTGGCAAAGAAATTGACTACTTTTTATGTGAGATGGAGTAAAAGAGGATGAAGTCACAGAAGGCATATGGGTGATGTGAGAGTAGAGGAAGAGGAGAGCTAATAGGCTAAATTTTCAAAGTGAAATAGGAAATGAAATGATCAACTGTAATGATGGAGAGAGTGGGTCCACACCTCTAGTCACCCAAGTCCTTAACATCTATGTTATTCTTGACTGCTCACTCTCATTTACTCCACTTACAGAGTCATTTACCAAACTTCTCATTTTAGTTCCCACAACATCTCTTAAATTTATCATCTTCTCCCTCATCCCCTACACATAATCGCCATTGTAGTTTAAGCCCTCATCACTTGTCACCTGGATATTGGAGTACTAGACCCTTGCTTCAAGTCTCTACCTCATACAATTCATTCTATATATGATTTCCAGAGCAATTTTCTAGTGCATGTTTATCCATGTCACTGCATTTCCCAATAAACTACAAAAGTTTTCTGTTACTTTTACAATAAAATATGAGTGAATTTTTTAAAATTCAAAGCCCTTTCTAATCCAGCCTTCTTTTTTACACATTACTCTCCTTTGAATTCTCTATAGGCAAGTCAATCTGCATTTCTGAATTTTTCTTATATGTGGAATTCTACCTTCTAACTTTGTACCTTGACACTGGATCATTTCCATGCCTGGATAATATTTCATCATCATTTCAACTTTCCTGATGCCCCTAGTTTCTCATGTCCTTCCCCCTTGTAATTATCCTGTAATTATTTTATTACTTTTATACATGTGCATTTCCCCAAAAATTGAATATAAACTTCTCCAGGACCAACAATGTTTTATTTTTGCCTTTTTGTTATCAGCACCTCACATATTTCTGGCACAGGGTAGAAGTTTAATGAATACGCTGTTGACTGCTGAATAATTGTTTGATTAATTTTCTCTCAATGTTTTCTTCCTCTTTTCCATCCTAATATCTGCCAATATTTTTCCACAACATTGGGGAGACCCATTATTCCTCACTGTTCCCCTAAACCTGAATTAGATTCACCTCTTTTCCTTCATTCTTTCAACAGGGATGTTTTCCTTAAAAGGCGGTGAAGACGTCCTTGGGGTTTTCTTCTCTCCCTAGGACATGACTTCATCATCTAAGGGCATGAAAAGTTCTACCCAGCTGGAGTCAGGATTCCTGTCTTTGGGGATATCTGAAGACCATTTGAGTCACTGCAAGTCACCATACCTTGCCCTGATGACCAGATTGTATTTACATGGAGAGAGAAAGACAAGGGAGGGAGCAACCAATGAAAATAAGTGACACTCTAATCTGTCTGCATGTCCTAGCTGTGTTAAGATTCAGTAAATCTCCTCTTGATAGCTATTCAATGACTTGCTAGTGTTTCGTTTGATGGCAGCAACCAACTGAGAGTGAAGAGTATTATAGTATTAGGCCCATCTCTAACACTAACCTTATGTAGCTCTCTTAAATCTAAAGGATGCTTGGTATGTGAAGAATTCAAAAGTATATCCCATTACCAAATATGAATGAATTCACTAGTTCCAATCAAACATTAGATTTATACAAATAGTAATTAATTATTATTTAATTTGCAGAACAAGGAGTTTTTGTTTGGGATTCTTATAAACTCCTTCCAAAGATTATAGGAAAATCCATGAGGGAGACATGACTGTCTAGACTCATTTTGACATTTTTAATAGTCAGTATATCAGCATTTTGTACTTGGAATACTAACTTTGCTTTCTGCAAGATGAAGTGAACTTATTCGCTCCATCTTCAACCAACATAAACTGAGGTCCTGTTCTCTGAAGTGGCTATGTTAGATTTTGGAAGAGGTAAAAAGATTAGTGACTATCTGTGGATAGTCATAGAGCCAATAGGCCATTATGGGAGTGTGGAATGAAGTAACTATAATACAAAACAATACATTTTATATGTTTTTGTTATTGTTTCTGAATTGGTCAGAATCAGGAAAGTGAGCAATGGGCTTGATTGCTTTTGGGAAATTACATTGTTCTTTTAATGACCTCAAACTTTTTTTCCCTGAAAGTCAGGCCCATATTTTTTACTACTGATATTTTTTCCAGAAATAATATGTGTCTGAGACTTTTGGGGCATGACTGTCTCTGAAAAAGTGGAACTGAGAATCACCCAAAAGACAATAAAGAGGCACAGGGTGGATGTGAAGAGGCTACATCATATTAAAAAGTAAGAGTTACTAAGAAGTAGTAAATTATATATTATATATATATGTATGTATGTATAAAACTGTCTCTGTGTCTCTGTCTCTGTCTCTGTCCTTACCTATCCTGTGAGACTCTTGCCTCCTCACAGAGGCTCTATCCAATATATTAGAGGGTCTTCTCCCCTATAAAAGCATCATGGTGGCTATCAATATGTGTGAGTCCTTAATGATTGCTTGATTGAATAGGAGGAAGAGAAATAAAAATTGTATAGATTAGAGAGTTAGGTTAAATTTAATAAGGATAAATATGAAGTCTTTAACTTGGATATAAAATTCAATTATTCTTGTATAAGACTAGATATTTCTAGACATGTGCATATGAAAAGAAAAGATGTAATGGACAGAAAGTTCAAAATGAATCTGTAATGTGAAATAGTAGCAAAAATATTCCTAATCTGATTTTAGGCTATAGTAAGAGAGATTGATTCTAGAATGAGGACTGTGATAGGACCATTGTACTCAAAAGCCTACCATCTCAGAGTTGAAAGGAAAATCAGTGGCTGTCTAGCTGACTCTAAGCTGTATCAAGAAGGAATTGGGTCCAGAATGAGCAATGGGATGGATAGCCCCACTGTACTTTGTTTTTAATCAAACTATGTCTAGAGTACAGTGTTAAAAGTTTTGTGCATTACTTTACTAATGGTACAGATAAACTACAGTACACCCAGATCAGGGTAACCAGTTCTATTTTAGAACCATGCCATTAGAGATTGTACCGAAGTAACTGGGGGTGATCTTCTTCATGGAGACTTTAGAGCAGTCTTGAAGTATTTGAAGAACTACTGTGCGGGAGAAATATAAATTTTTATTTGCTTAGTCTTAGATGGTAGGAGTGGTTTCCAGTGGTAGGTTGTAACGAGACAAAGATTTAGGTGAAATGCAAATAATTGCAACCTAACAACCAAAGAGCTCTCCAAACTGAATGGGCTGCTTTGAGAGATGGCATGTCTCCACTCACTACAGGTCTCTAAGCAGAGACTGAACAAGGACTTGCATAGGATACTATGAAGGGATTTTTGATGAGGTAAAGATTAGACTAGGTAATCTCTGATGCTCCTTCTAGTAGTGATATTCTTTGATTCCATTATTCTCAAACCAGAAGACTTTTAAGTGACATAATAGATTCAAAAAATGGAAAGGCAGTTGTGTGGAAGAAAAATCAGACTTGCTCTGTTTGTCCACAGAGGGCAGAACTAAGAACATTATTAGTTACCATTAATATAGCACTGTCTTTAAAGTTTTCAGAGTATTTTTACATGTTTTACCTCATTTGATCCTTTTAACCACCCAAGAAATCAATACAACAGGGATAATTATCATTTTGTAGAGGATGAATCAGGCTAGTTGCTGAAAGACTTATTTGACTATACAAAGTTAGTTTCAGACTCATTGCTCTTTCAACTATACCCCCAGTGTTTCTTGGTGTAATGAGAAAAAAAAAGGTCATAGAAAGGCAAAGTTTGGTTTGGCAAATTGGGCAGATTTCCTAAAAATTAGAACCATACCCAATAAGGGGGTTCCAGAGGGAGTGTGTCCCCTCATCACTGGAGGTCTTAAAATGTAGGATGGATGACTTCTTCTTAAGAATGTCATAGTGGAAGACTTCCAGGAGCCAAGGGTAATCAGTAAGATACTCTCACTCTCCATTACTGAAAAACTTGAATTACTCAAAGAAACTCAAAAAATACTACTCAAGGAAAAATCCTAGAACAGTAGAGCCAGCAGACAGGGTACAACAGGTTTTTTTGTTTTGCTTTGTTTTATTTTTTAGCTTATGAGGCTCAGAGGATTTACAGGAAAGGTTCCTCTTGCTATGACTGAAGGGAACCAGTATAGTATGGGGGGTAGGGGGGAGATCCAGGCAAGCCAGCAGCAAGCCCTACCTCAGCAAAATAGCAGGAGATCCTGAACACCAGGCTGGTGGGACCAGCAAGGACTAACAACTAACATAAGGACCCCACCACCAACCCCCCCTCTCCCCCCCACCCCGCCTTATGCCTTTGCCCAGCCAGGGGAATAGTCAGACATCAGCACAGAAAACCACCACTTTCACCACGGATGGGCATCTACCAGTGGCTACCCTTGCTCTAGTACAGTCCCTGAGGAGGAGAAGACCTCCAGAAGTCAAACCACCCCTTCCCCCTCACCTCACCCTGTGAGCTTCAGAGTAACCCAGGGGAAACGCAGAAAGACTTCACCTAGCATCTGCACACACCAGCCACCATCAACAGCTTCAGCTTAGCATCAGGTGAGTCACAGCATTATGCAGCTTCTAGCTGCCAGAACCTGAGGTCCCAGAACACAAAACCATTAACCAGGCCCCTAGACACCAGCAAAAGAAGCATGAGACAGAGCACTCTGTGCCCCAGAAGAAGAGATCCACTTTAAAAGCCAGGAAAAAGCAAACACAATGAACAAAAAGCAATTTAGAAAAGCAAAGATCATAGATTCTTACTATGGGGACAGGGAAGATCAAAACACAAATTCATAAGGGGACAGCATTGTCAGTATACCCACACCTGAAACTTCAATTGGTCTCAAACCCAAAAGCCGTCTTGGAAGAGCTCAGGAAGAATTTTAAAAGTCAAATTAGAGAAGTAGGAGAAAAATTGAATAATTCCCTTAAAAATATGATTGACAAAGTAGAAAACATGCACTAAAGAAAATAACTCCTTAAAAAGTAAAATTGGTCAAATGAAAAAGGTAGTAAAAAAATTAACTGAAAGAAAACAATTCCTTAAAAAAAGAGGATTTGTTTTTAAAACAAGTAGAATTCCATGGTGGAGGTTCCTATTCAGTTAATTGTTGTACTACATGATATCCTCATATCTACTCTTTCCTTGAATTTTTATACTTAAAATATATCAAGAGTTTGGATAAAGGACAAGATGGAGCAAATATTTAAGGGCAGGATGTGTCACTCATAAGGTGTAGTAGGTAAAAGTCATTGAAAGTAGAGCATGGAGAGAAAGGCTGATGCCACCTGCTTTGCCTTGATTCAGCCCTACTGAGTATATTGATAAGCAAATATCTAAAACTCTTAACAAGACCAATAACTTTCTTTTTTAAAAAATGTTACTTTTTTCATGTCATTCATAGTGTTTTCCACAGTATCATTCTCCTTTAACTCTCCCAGAGAGCCATCAAATTTAACAAGTAATATTTTTTAAATACAGGGAAAAATAATCATAAATGATCAATATATTGAAAAAATCTAAAAACATGTGCACTGGGTAGCACTCGTGGACCTCTGGTCTTCAATATGGGGAGTTTGGGAGTGAGAATAGTGTCTTCTCATATATCTTCTTTTGAGCCACATAACCATGCTTGGTGTGTGTGTGTGTGTGTGTGTGTGTGTGTGTGTCTGTGTAAGAGAGAGAAACAGACAGACAGAGACAGAGACAGAGAGACAGAGAGAGGGACAGAGACAGACACAGAAAGAGAGGGAGAGAGAGAATGAGAGACAGACGGAGAGAGAGGGAGAGACAGAGAGAGATTTTTCAACATTCACTTTTGATGCAGAACACGGGAGGGAGTTTCATTCCGTTTATGTTGTATTTTTTTTTACATTATTACATCTACTCTCTTAGCTCTGCATGAATTCGTACATATCTTTCCATGTTCCTCTGTTATACATCACATTTGTCTTTTCTTAGATCACAGTATTATTCTGTTTCATTCATGTCCTATAATTAATTTAATGATTTCCTGATTAGTGGAATCTATGTTGTTTTCAATTCTTTATTATCACAGTGCTACAACAAATATTTTGGTTAATATATGTACTTTCTCCTTATCAATACATCCTAGCTTTATAAGCCTAATGGTGGAATACCTGAGCTAAGGGGTATGAACATTTTAGTCAGTATACTTGCATCATTTCAAAGTTGCTTTCCAATGATTCTACAGATTTATAGTTCCACCAACAATGTGCCTATCTTCAAACAACTCCTACAACAATGACTATCCCCATCTTTTTTTTTGTCTTCTATTAGTGATTTGGAACATTCCTTCATATGGCTATTTATAGTTGGCAATTATTTGGGGAATTGTTTTCACAATTTTAGACTTCTCTGTCTGTCTGTCTATCTGTCTATCAATCTATCATCTATCATTTCCATATCTTGGACACCAAAAGTTTATCAGAAAAATTTGATGCAAAACATTTTGTCCTATTCGACTCACCACTTCCCTTCTTATCCTAACTGTCATTTGTGCAGAAGCTTTTCAATTTCATGTTCTCAAATAAAAATCAAATGAAATTTCATGTAATCATGTTATCCACTTTGTCTTTTGTAATTGCCTTTATTTCTTGTTTAGATAAGAATACATCTCCTACCCGTAGCTGTGAGAGGTATTTTGAGTTTCACTTCTATTTTTTATGGTATGATATTTAATATCATTGTATCTATTTAGAATGGCATAAGGTGCTGATCTAAGACTAATTCTGCCAGACTGCTTTCCAGTTTTCCTGACAGCTTTTTTTTCCAAATAAGGAGCTCTTTTTTTATTTTTCTGACTTATTGAACAATGGGTTATTGAGTTCCAGTGTTTCTAATTCTCTCCTGCTTAGGAGAATTAGAATTGAGTTTAGGAGAATTATAATTGTTCCATTAATTTATTTCTCTATTTTAAAACCAATGCCAAATAATTATGATGTCTACTACTTTATAACAGTTTGAGGTCTGGAGGTGTTATTTCCCCACTTCTAGTAGATTCTGATCCCCTTCCTGGGGAGAAAAATCTGGGAGTCCTTTTGGAGTACCATCGACTGTATCCCATGGACACCTCTCCTTGAATCCTCCAGTAGGTATGAAAGTGTTCTTTTCCTGCAGGAACCAGCTAGTAGAGCCAACCTGGTTCCTGGAGCACACCAACTATGCACAGTAGATTTGAATGGGTTGGTAGCCTCTGTTGGATATGTGGCATTCTCCTAAGAGCTGAAAGTGACTAAGAGGTCACTGAATCCCTGTTAGAAAAAGGATTGGGGAATGGGAGAAGTATCCCCCACTCCGAAGTCTGGCCTCTTCCCTGAACTTCATCCAAACAAAGGAAAAAGGGGGTCCCTTTCTTCCTTCAGTCCTGCCCATATTTGCCTCTGTCCATATTCACCTCTCCTATACTGTTATGCCCATCAAGATGAACCATTCCTCCTTACTTGCTCTGCTCAGGTGATGAACCACACTTGGGGTGGGGGGAGGGTCATTCACTACAAAGTTTTGATGTGCCTGAGAGATCTCTTCTTGGTGACTTAGTTTCCAGACCTAGGAAGGGCCATTTACCCATTTACTCCAAGGTTTTGATGTGTCTGAAAAGTCATACAGCACTACAACTTCTACTTGGCAAGTTGGTTCTGAGTCCTTGGAAGGGTTCTGGAGGATCAAATAAAAAGGCCTTCATTTGCCACTGACAGTTCTTTTTTTAAATTTATTTTTTATTTGTTTTCTTGTTTATATTATCCATTTTCATTACATTTTTGAATTACACATTTTCTACCCATCTTGCCCCTGCCCCAACCCTAAAACAGCAATCCCACTGTAAAGCCCCTCCCCTGCTCTGCTCTCTTATTTTCTGGTAGGGCAGGGAGGGTCTCCCTATCCCAACCCCTGTATATCTTAATTCCTAGTTGCAGGTATTGGACAACTTTGAATTCTAGATTCTTTCAGTTCCTTCCTTGTTACCACCCCTCACTAGAAGACACTCAGTTCAATACAAGCTATGGATGTGTGATTATACAGGACATCTTCATAGTGGACATATTGTGACAGTGATCGTCTGTGTCTCCTTCATATCCCTCCCACCCCCCTTATTCTGTTCTCTACCCTGTCCCTGTCCATTTACTGAAGTGTGTGCTTCCA
>JAQQSW010014072.1:0-12183 GCA_028646575.1 Pseudocheirus occidentalis
TTGGGCAGAGCTGCATCTCAAGGCTCATGACCTCAGGCAAATGTCTTCCCTGGGAAGGTTTACTTTCCCAGAGCCTGTACCTCAAAGAATCAAGGAGAACTCAAAAAGGGGGGAGGGGTCCCAGAGCCTACACCTCATCACCAGGGGTGGGGAATCTTCTGCCTCAAGGCCACATAGGTCTTAAAGGGTGGCGCTTTGCCTCAGGGCCGGAGGTTCCCCACCCCTGAAACAATGAAGATCTATAGTCTCCTTGTGGCGCATGAGATATGACAGAGATTCAGAACTTGTAAAATTTGACAACCATTATCCACTTCTAGTGATGCATGGGAAGACAAAGGAAAACACCAGTAAAATCTTAGAAATCATCAGTAAGGACTTGGAAAAATCAAATGAAAAAGCTGGATACCTTCAGACATAAGTTGTGTTTTTGTCACTATTACTGATTGAATATAGGAAATTCAGAAAAGAAAGGTAGAAGTGGGAAAGTAAGAAGTGGCTAAGAAGATGTGGTCTAAGAATGTGATTTCATTTTCTGGATCATGACTCTGAATATAGGAATGACAGGCTCTTGCCTAAGGGCTGAACTAAGGCAGGTAAAAGCACGTTTCTATGGATTCCTTCAAATCTGATAGGAGTACTAAAAACTGAGAAAGAAAGAAAAGGAAAGAAATTGTCCACATTTATATAATGAATTTGGTTACCAAAAAGAGTAATAGGTAAAAGCTAAGAGGAAAAATGGCATGTGAGAAGAGATATTATCAAGAGATAGTATTTGACAATAGAAATTGCAAAATGAAAGTCGTATATTCAGATATTTATATTCAAATACATAATGTCTGGGTAATAATTAGGGTAACCTGGAGATTCTTGCACAAGGCAAATCTGAACTTGTAATGTAGGTATTACTGACACTTGGTAGACTTCTGGCTAGAACATAGTTCTGGAAGAATATGCATTACTAAAAAGGAACAGAATAAAAAAAAGAAGGGGGTAGAGTAGAATTGTACATTAAATAAGGTATTCTCATTTGAGCAAATTCAGATACTCAACAGAAGAAGTATGGTAGAGGAAAAGCATGGGTCAAGTCAATAAGAATTTATGAAGTGCTTACTATGTGGCAGGCACTGAGCTAAATCCATACAAATACAAGCAAAAAGATAGTCCCTGCCCTCAAGGAGTTTACATTCTAATGAAGGAAGATAACATGTGAAAGGTGGCTGAAAAGTAGAGGGGGGAAAGAGTGGGGAGGGAGAAGGGATTCCTGAAGGGGCATGGTAGAAATGTCTGGAGTGTGGGAGTGAACATGAGACCTGAGCATTTCCTCACAATAGAAATTCCAGGAAGAACTCATCGATTTGAGGAAGGGATTCTAGAAGTAGAGGGATAATGATGCTGATAACAATAAAAATAACTATAATAATAATAATAACTAGCATTTGAATAGAGCTTTCAGGTTTGTAAAGTACTTTATTTCATCCTCGTAACAACAATCTGATGTTTGTGCTATTATTACCTTCATTTTGCAAGTGAGGAAACAGTCTAAGGGAACATAAGTAACTTGTCCAGAGTCATACAGCCAGGAAGTGTTCAAGGGCAGACTTGAACCCGTCTTTCTGATGCTATGTCCAGTGTTCCATTTGTTGTGCCTCTAAATCTTCCAGAATAAGGATGCCATATGATGTGCTGTTAAGTGCTGAACAATTGGCTTTCTGTGGAGAAAATGTATGCATGACACAATGTATATGTGATACACTTTTAATCTTAATTTGCACTATTCACATTTTCTCCAGCACTTTCTTAAGTCTAAACAGTCAACAAAACAATAAATCAAGCCCTGAATTGCAGTGTGTAGCATTTGCCAATTTCAGAGGCATAAATACTCACAGTGAAAATTGAACAATTGGCTTTTGGGAGCCAGTTCAAGCTGGCTCAAGCATTCCCCTGGGTAAAGAAATCCTTCAGAAGGTGAAGGGTGCTGGGAAACAGGGAAGAAAACGGGAGAGTCAGAAGTAGAGGTGGGAGGGTCACAAGAGATTAAGAAGCTATGTGACTGTAAGGCTTATTACAGACTACCTGCACTGAAGGAGAAATTATGGGATGAGTTTGGGAAACATCACACATTTGGCAAAAGAGGATAATATTGTGGTAACGGAGGATTTCAATTGTACAGAAGTCCCATTGAAATTCTCTTTAGGCCAAAAGCAGAGCAACTAACTGATGCATTCATATATTGCATTAATAGATGTATCATCTTTCAAAAGGTGAAGGAAACAAGAGGAAATTGCTATTTGGAACAAAAAGGAAGACCAAGTCCTACTGGACTAGGACTGACAAAATCTTGGAGTCAAGTTGCTATTCCATTTTTGATTTGATGATAGAAAGGGGGAGGGATTCCAGGCATACTATAATGAGCACTCTTGATCTGGGGAGAGCAGATTTCAAGGAAAGGGTAGATAGTATAAAATGGTCTAATATTTTGTGGGAAAGGCTGACTTGTGAGAGATGTGAAACTCCTCAAAATGAAACTCTGAAGACAAAAAATTATTCTAATGATGAAGAAAAGAGATAGTTGGCTAAAGAGAATGATACAGAGGCATAGGGAACTCGAAAACTAACACAAATTTTGAAAAGACATGGAGAAACAAGGATAAATAATTGAGAATGAAAATAAAAGATTAGCAGAGTTCTCTAAGGTGAGTTTTCACCTTATCTGGCCCAGAATCAGACCATTGTAGCATGTATCTCTGTCATTGCTCCCTGTGCACCATGTTTTCTATGATATATGTTGAGTCAACAAGACTGTGCTCTGGAGGGTGGGGACTTTTACTCGCTTATGTTTTTATCCCCAGCATTTATAGTGAGGGTACTATATGTGCCGAAGCCACTTTTAAGTCAAGTAAAGCAGCATTTATTAAATACTTACTTATTAAACACTCAGCACTTCCTCAAAATGGAAGTTCCAGGAAGAACCCATTGACTCGAGAAAGGGCTGCTAGGGGCACGAGGATAATGATGCTGATCACAATAAAAATAACTATGATAATAATAATAACTAGCATTTGGATAGAGCTTTAAAGTCTGTAAAGTGCTTTAAAAGTATCGCCTCATTTCATCCTCATGGCAACCCTTTAATGTGTGTGCTATTATTACCCTCATTTTGCAAATGAGGAAACTGAGTCTAAGGGAACTTATATAACTCGTCCAGAGTGCCAGTAATATAAATATGAGCTGAAAGAAAAATAGTCTCTGCCTTCAGAGAGTTTACATTCTAGTCAGGGATGATAATAAAAGGAAACTGAAAATGGGACTTAAAGTATCCAATGTAGGGACATGCTTTTGATAGTCTGGATAGTCAGGAGTGTAGTCTAGAGAGGACTGAAGGCATAGATGATGGGGCCTTCTCTTTAAATGGAAGGTTCTAGGAGGAACCAACCAACAGAGGGGGAGAGAGACAGAGACAGAGACAGAGATGGGGTGGGGAGAGAGAGAGACAGAGAGAGAAAGAGAGAGAGAGAGACAGAGAGAGGGAGAGATAGAGAGAGAGAGAGAGAGAGAGAGAGAGAGGGAGAGGGAGAGACAGACAGACAGACAGAGACAGAGACAGAGACAGAGATGGGGTGGGGAGAGAGAGACAGAGAGAGACAGAGAGAGAGACAGAGAGAGACAGAGAGAGACAGAGAGAGAGAGAGGTTGCAGGGCTCTAGGGTACTGTCAGTGAAGAAGTAGTCCTGGGACGAAATGAGCTTCCGGGGTGAAGAGGTTTCCTTGGCATGATGGAGAAAATTCTGAGGAAATGAGTCAAGTGCAGTCTGGAGAGTAATGAACTGTAAGCTCTTTTAGGGCAGGACTATCTTCCTTGTTTCTATTTGTACCTCTAGTACTAAGCACAATGCCAGGAATGTAGTAAGTGCTTAATCATTTTTTCATGCATTCTTGCATTCATTCATTCATTTGCATAATAATACTCTTAAGAAGACAAAATCCCAGGGTGAGCTGAGGTAGCAATGACTAATATGGTTTTGGAGGTTTTTTTTTTAAGCGCTTTGTCGGAGACAAGAGGTGGATCCAACACAGATACTCAGAGTTTACTGGATAATTATAATGTATGACAATGAGAAAATGTAGCTCTTCAAGAACAATGTTTTATCTATGTTGTATTTTCTAAGAAGAATGATCTTTAGATTAGAAAGGACAGAACAGCAATGGTCATTAGATGGTCAGACAGAATCTAGCTGCACTCTATATATGTCCTATATCTAATTATTACTGGGTTACTGAAGGAACTGAAAGAGGTGATTGCTGGACCGCTGTCAAAGACCTTTAAAATATGTTAGATATTGGATGAGGTACTACGGAAACACAGAAGGGGAAATTTTCCTAAAAGGGAAGAGAATGAAACCTGAAAACTATGCCTACTCATCTTGGCCTTGCCTTCTTTTGCTGGTAAAATGATAAACAGCATTATTAAAGAGGCGACATAAATATTTTAAAAGAGAAACAGTGATAATTATAAACCATCACAATGTCATTTCTTCTGACCTGATCTCACGCACCTGAGTATTGGAAGCATATCATCCTTATTGTTCACACCTTCATTTTGGCCAAACTGGACTTGTACATGACATGCCATTCCTCATTCCCATGCTTTCCTACAGACTATGCCTGTTGGCTGTCATGCATTCTATATCCTGACCTCTACCTCACAGAATTCCTAGGTTCCTTCAAAGATCAGCTCAAATGCCATCTACTACAGAGAGGAAGCCTATTATGATCTCACCAATTAGTTCAGGAACTGTTTTATTTTTTTCTTTGTGCCTAGCATAGTCCCTGATAAGAATGGGTAATAAATTATTTTATTTGAATTTACTATTTTATTAATAATTATTAATACATTATTTTGATTGAATTGAGATGATGGAAAAATTTTCAGAGATCTTGGAAATCAACAGCCGATTCTATGTGACTTATGTCTCCCAGTAATCTTGGCAAGTTTGAAGCTATTTCCTGCAGAATGAGTTTTACAAGGCAATGTACCCAAATAGTGAAGAGCTAGATATTATTAATAGAACCAGATTCATGCCTGCCTGGATCTCTCATTTTACTCAACAAGAGAGGAACTATTAAAGATGTTAAAGGGTCAAAACTTTTTAAAAGTAAAATAAAAAGGATCAGGGGTCCAATCGTTTTTAGAAATAATTTTGTTACTTTATGTATCATTTGACTCCTACTTCCAGGTTTTGAAGGGCAAGAATGTATGGGGAAAGGGACAGAAGTGCTTGAGTATAATGAGAAACCATCATGAAATGATATGGAAGATTTTGGAACTGCAAAGAGGGTCAGAACTTGGAAAGACTCATGGAGAAGCTGAAGCAGAAAGATTCTCACTAAAACAAAAGGTCTGAAGGAAAACAGTTTAAGAGGAGAAAGATTCCAGATGAAAGATCTGAGGAGGAGGAAAGACGAAAGAAGCTAAAAGAGAAAGACTTGAGCCAAATGAGAAGGAAAAGAGGGGTCTGTCTGTTGGGCCAAGTTAAGTAAAACAAATTGATGAAAACCAGTAAGTAGAAGGAGAAAGGCAGTTGGGTGTGGGTGTCATGAAACTGAAGAGATGCTAAAAATGCTGCAGCAGCATCAGTAATTGCCCCAGGCAGTTTGCTCCAGCAGCTCTGCAAGGAGAGCTGTCAGCAAGCAAGATGGGGAGTGAGACCTTACTTCCAAATGTAAGGCAGAAGGATGGCATTTGCAATGATCTGTATTGCATTTCTGCTTGCATTTCTGCCACAGCCATGCATACTTAGGCTATTTATGCTCAAAATGGAGACTAGTCTCCCTTCTAGAAGAGAAGGGGAAGGGATTAAAGGAACATGGAAAAACCTCAGGAGAAATCCAGGAGAAAAAGGATCTGAAGAGGCAATGGTGAATTTTGATAGGTGTTGGGAGCAGGAAGGTAGAAGACTTTGCATATTTACCAATAAAACCCCAGTCACACAGAGGAGGGGGAAGAGGAAAATGATCACTGAATACTAGGAACAACAAAACTAGTTGGAGTCTCTTCCCAAAAAAAGGAGAGAGAGAGATGGATAACCATCCATCAGTATGAAATAGATCCATAGAGGAAAGAGTTTCATGAATTGTTGCCTAAATACTTTCTTTTTTTTTAACTTTAATTCCATAATTATCTGATTATGCCCTTCCTTTTTTGTTACATTGTGTTGTGGCAGCTAGGTGGGGCAATGGATTAAGTGTGGACCCTGGAGAGAGGAAAACCTTTCGAATCTGGGCTCAGACACTTCTTAACTGTGTGACCCTGGGGAAATCACTTAACCCTGTTTGCCTCAGTTTCCTCATCTGGAAAAGGAGCCAGAGAAGGAAATGGCAAACCATTCCATCATCTTTACTAAGAAAACCCCAAGTGGGTTCACAAAGAGTTGGACATTACTGAAAGGACTGAACAGTTGTGCTGTACTCTGTAGCCCTATATGGCAGCAAACAACCAAAATGAAACAAAACAAAAAAACCTATTGATGATTCTGTTTAATGTGTTAACTCTGATAATATCATAAACATACAAGGCCCAGATCAATACCCCCTGAAAAAATTTCCTTTACTTTGAATCCCCCAACATTTTTGTGTACATATTACTTTTCTATATCACAGTATCATGCATATGTATAAATATAATATAAATATGGTTTGATATATCTTTCGCCCTTAATTTGGACTATAAGCTCCCTGAGGGAAAGGTTACTATTTCTTTATCTGAGCTATTTATCTTTGTACATGGTTGATGAAGGAACTTGTTTTTCTTAACTATACATAATTCTTTTTTTTTTCATTGATTTGTTTATTTACTTTTAGTTTACAAGATTCAGTTCCACAGTCCCTTGAGTTTCAATTTTTCTCCCTTCCCTTCACCCCTTCCTCCATGGCAGCATGCAATCAAGTATAGGATCTGCAAATACTTTTGCATTGTACAATACTCTGGTTGTATAGAAGGGTTGAAACCAATGGAGTGAACAATGGGAAAAAAGAAAGAAAACCAAACATGAAAAAGAATGATAGCATATACATAATTCTTACAAGGGATTTGTTTTTTCTTTTCTTCCCCAGTGGGAGAAGGTGGGACAGAATGAATATTGCTTTTAATAAACCCATGCTTTCCCATGAAACAAAAGCCCATCTTTTCAATACCAGTATTCTTGTATTATATGACTTTTGAAGCATGAATTACCACAATCTCTGAAGGGTACAAATACAATAAATGAATAACTACCTTAGAGCATTGTTGTGAGGATCAGTAAAGAGAATGTGTATAGATTGGACTTTGCAAAGCTTAAAACACAATATAAATGTCAAGTTCTGTTATTATGTTAGTAAATACAAATGCCATAAATTCTACAGATGAATTACAAACATAACAAATGCAGCAAATAATAGAAATTCATATCTAATCAATGTAATACACATTAAAATGTATTTTTTTTATCAGTTTCATAGATCTTGTGACAAATGAAATATACCTCACAAACAGATTTAAAACACAATAGAAGTAAATGAGAGAGGCATTGACAAAATGGTGTGAAAGGAGCTTTCACTGTTCAGTCTTCAGGAAGAAAAAGGGATATAGTAAAACTTCATTTATTCAAAATTATTGGAGAATAAATTATTCTGGACCAGTTTTGTTTTGTTTCTTTGAGTAGCTGAATATTATACCTCTAATCAATTAGTTTTAAAACAGTTTTAGATAAGATTTTTGAAATACTTCCCTAACTTCTTTAGCAGTGCCTATTTAACACAATTTAACCTTTTGTTGATAGCTTTGAATTAGTGTCATGCATTTAGTCATCAGTGCATTTTGCTCTAATTCAGTAATTGAAATCCTCTAGGCCTGCTGAGGTTCAAGATTATTTGCCCCTGTATTAAATGATTCTGAGTGCGATGTATGTGTCTGCTCTGGGTGGTTTTTCTGTCTCCTTAAATGTTCAACTTTCAACTATCATTTCTCAGTGCTGTCAAGAGACAGCCTCTAGAAGCCTTTCTCTCCCTTCCAATGAACTTCTTCTAATATTCTGAGTAGCTTAAAATGTTAGAACACCACACTTATGTGAATTTTATGTAAAATGAGGGTAAATAGTCTTAGTGGAAGAGGGGATCCTCAGAAAAAAGTGCATAAGCTTAAGAATGCAGACTTTGCAATGTCTATTTTGGATGGACATCTTTTGCTTCCTTCCCGGTTCTTAGTTGTGTTCCAGGTACACGTGATTGCTAGAAAGCTAATTTCTTTGTAAGAGACTGAGTAGAAAGTGCCCTGTAGGGTAAGAGGTAGGTATAAAGAAACATGAGAGTTATCCAGGGAGAAATGGGAAGAAAATGTCATCTGTATCATGAGTATATTGTCTAGTTCCCATACTAAAAATTGCTGATTTCAAGACCTGCTAAGGAAGTGTGTGTGTGTGTGTGTGTGTGTGTGTGTGTGTGTGTGTGTATGTGTGTGATGGTTTGTGGGGTGGGAATCAGCAATCATTTAGTTTCTGTGCTGAGAAAGGGCTCTGTAGAGAATACATGGAAATTAACACCTAATTCAATCATCTGTTTTTGTTTTAATTATTTTATTGTTATTTTTCACATTTTGTTTCATGAAATGCATTTTGCTTTGGATCCATAATCATCAGGTTTGATCTGTTTGAAGAAGTATTGGTAAGGTCACCAAGTGACCTATGGATTTGAAAAGACAATTACTCCGACTAGTGATGGCTGAAAAGTGGGTCAGAATCAAAGGGCCCCGAGTGCTACAACTGGACATGTCAAGTGTTACTATGGCTGACCCATAATTGATCCTAGGACTTAGTAAGAACTTAATGTGATAAAAGACTATCTCCTTTCCATGAGATAGAAGGTACCATATTTTTATTTGGATGGAGCAATTTTGTGGAAAGGGCAGAAAAGTACTCTCATGTAAAGAATAAGAATTATATCACCTGGCGAAGGATGTAAGATACTGCTTTTTTTTCACAGATTAACTTTTCGATGCCTATAAGAAGCAGGAAAATAATGTGATTTAATAAAAAATTGCTAAAATATGAGTATGAAGAAAGTTTTCAGATGAGATTTCAGCAGGTCTTTTTAAAAACAAAATTTAACTATGCTATAAAGTTCAAGACAAATCATTTTGTGAAAGATAATGATGTCTTATTTCTACATTAACAGTTAAATGGCTTAAAGAAGCAAAAAAATAGTTTTTATTTATTTAAAAACTAGGAAACTGGGAGTATAAAGACTCAGGACACAAAAGGACAAGAAACAGCCTTAGTACTAATGGAACTTTGGGGCATTTTGGTCTCATAGCTCATTTGCATGTGGCTATTTCAAGACTAACAGAAGTAAAAATTTAAAAAATAGAAATCATAAATATTTGAAGATAGGTATTTGATTTTTAAAAAGACTTGATTTATTAGGGAAAATGTGGTGAATTTTTACCTTTTAAGTTCCAGGTACAATACTAATGCTGGAGATAGAAATACTAAAAATACAAGAGACAATCTCTGTCCTCAAAGAGCTTACATTCAAATAAGGGAAGATGAAAAAGAGAAGTGACTGGGGCATTGGGTTTTGTTCTGGTGACATAAAAAAGGGTAGTGAGATTATTTGCTTCATAGTAAGCATCTGCCTGGCACATACTATGAGCTTCATAAATACTTTTTCATTACTATTCTTTTACTTTATTGGGAATATTTGTACCACACAAAGCTATTTTGGTGCTAACTACTTGTCTGGTTGGCCTTTGTGTTCTATAGCTGAGCAAATCCAGTTCTCTTCTGTACTTTAACCAAGGTAGCATTTACAAATTCTTTGAACTTAC
Source organism: Pseudocheirus occidentalis (assembly GCA_028646575.1). Taxonomy (NCBI): domain Eukaryota; kingdom Metazoa; phylum Chordata; class Mammalia; order Diprotodontia; family Pseudocheiridae; genus Pseudocheirus; species Pseudocheirus occidentalis. The sequence goes on from JAQQSW010014072.1 coordinate 9,860, forward strand.
AATGACCTTTACAAGAGGGCTGTTTTTAAAAAAAGAAGAGAAAAGAAAAGAAAAACCTGTCTAGATGAATGTCTAGATGGGAAGGAAAGCTGAAGTCTGGTGTCCATCCAGTAGATAGAGTGGGCTAGTTTGCACATGCTCAGCCATCAGTTCACTGAGTTGTGTTCTAGTATGGGAGATCCAAAGAAGTCAACTTTCCTTCTGTTCCTTTTTTTTTTTTTTGCTTTTTTTTTGGAGGGCAATTGGGGTTAAGTGACTTGCCCAAAGTCACACGGCTAGTAAGTGTGTCAAGTGTCTGAGGCCGGATTTAAACTCAGGTCCTCCTGACTACAGGGCCAGTGCTCTACTCACGACTCTACCTAGCCGCCCCAAGAAGTCAACTTTCTTAAAGATTAGTGGTTCCCCTATTATGTTATATGATAATATAATAGATTATATAATAGGGGAGACAGCATGCAAACAAGTATATACAAAGCAAGCTACATATAAGAAAAATAGGAAATAATTAGCAGAGGGAAGGCACTAAAATTAAGAGGGGTTAGAGAAGGATTCCTGTAGAAGGCATAATTTTAGTTGGGGTTTAAAGGGAGTCAGGTAGGTTAGTAATACGAGTAGAGGAGGGAAAGTATTTAATAAAATTTATTTTATTGTATTTATTTATCATGAGGCAATCTGGGTTAAGTGACTTGCCTAGTGTCATACTGCTAATAAGTGTTAAGTGTTTGAGATCAAATTTGAACTCAGATCCTCCTGACTCCAGGGCTGATTTTCTATTCACAGAGGTACCTAGCTTCCCCTAACATTTTTTTAAATAAAAAAAATAAAAGATTAGTGGCATAGGTACTGGAAGATGGAGTATGAAAGTCCAGGTCTCAGGTCCACTATGGAGTGTGCTAGTTCAGATGCGGCAGAACAGGTAAGCAGCAACAGGAATGTCGTGTTGAATCAAGCTTTTTTCTTATTACCTAGAACAGTTAAAATGGGAATTTTGATGAGGGAAGAGAAAAAAGGCAAGGCATGGGGTGAGGAAAAATAATGTTAAAATCTGGGGTTGAAACCTGCAAGTCTAGGGCAGGCTTTGGGTGGGATTTGTAATATAGACAGAAAGGAAGGATTAGAAAACTGGACAGAAGTCAACATGAAGACATTAAACATATAGGGATAGGGGAGAGGGGACATTAGGAAGTAGAATCTAAGCTCTTCTAATAGAGAGATTATTTTTGGTTGTATTTTTGTAACCACAGAACTAGCACACACGTAGTATCTGGCCTTTAAATGCTTGTTGACTTGAAATGAAGTGGCAGATAGATATAGAAAGAGAAAAGACTAAAATCAAAAACTTTGGCTACTTGTAAATTAATTTAGGACTGGTTTACCTCTTATCTTCTTGAGGCCAGCATCATGAAGTAGTAGTAGTAGTAAGAGTAGTAGTAGTAGTAGTAGTAGTAGTAGCAGCAGCAGCAGCAACAATAGCTAACATTCTAAAGCGCTTAGGAGTTTGTTCAGACAATAGCAAGGAAAGACAAGAAGGTTTTCTTAAAGGAGCAATGTAAAGACAGAAGAAAACAATGGAATGGGAAAGACAGTAGATCTCTTCAGGAAAATCAGAGCAATAAAGGGAATGCTTCATGCAAAAAAACGGGCATGATAAAAGACAAAAATGGTAGAGATTTAACAGAAGCAGAAGAAATTAGAGAGAGTGGCAGGAATACACAGAACTACAAAACAAGGATCTTAACATTATCAATAAACAAGATGTTATGGTTCCTGATCTAGAGTCAGGCATCCTGGAGAATGGAGTCAAGTGGGCTTTAGGATGCATTGCTAACAATAAGGCTAGTGGAGGTGGTGGAATTCCAACTGAATTGTTTAAAACCATAAGAGATGATGCTGTTAAAGTGCTGAACTCAGTATGCTGGCAAATTTGGAAAACACAACAGTGACCACTGGATTGGAAATGATCAGTTTACCTTACAATCCTAAAGAAAGACAATGCCAGGGCAGTTAGGTGGTGCAGTGAATAGAGCACTGGCCCTGGAGTCAGGAGGACCTGAATTCAAATCTGGCCTCAGACACTTGACACACTTACTAGCTGTGTGACTTTGGGCAAGTCACTTAACCCCAATTGCCTGTCCAAAAAAAGAAAAAAAAAGACAATGCCAAGGAATATTCAAATTACTGAGCACATGCACTCATTTCACACACCAGCATGGTTATGCTTAAGATTCTGCAAGCTAGGCTTTAGTAGTCTGTGAAGTGAGAATTACCAGAAGAGCAGGCTGGTTTTTGAAGAGGCAGTGGAACTGGAGACCAAATTGCCAACA
>JAQQSW010014074.1:0-12182 GCA_028646575.1 Pseudocheirus occidentalis
TAAATTACTCCCAAGGAGTTAACTGTAAGTAAGGAGCTAAACCTTTGAGGTGCTAAGTGACTTTAGTAGGTGCCAATAGAAAGGGGCATGGAAGATCTTCTGATTTCATTAACATTACAGTAATCAAATTCCAGTTCTGTCATTTGCTACTTTTGTGGCTTCAGGCAAGTCTTTTAACCTCTCTGGCTCTTAGTGTCCTCATTGGTAAAATGAGGAAATTAAACTTGATCTGTTTTTTTTCTGACTCTAACTCTATGATGATGCCAGATTAGTCAACTTGCCAAATCTATTACCTCTACAATGTGTGTCATGATCTAGATATTTCTCATCCACTTACTTTTCCCAGTTTGGAAGTTAGTTCTACTTCTTTTGAGTAATCATGGATCTCTTTAAGGAGGGACTGTAGTGTTTTAGGACTCAATGTAATTAGCACAATGTTTTCTGTAAAAAAAAAGCATATGTAGCACCTTTCCATTAATAGTGAATCTCTTTCCTATTTGTACTTTGCAAAGGAGGTCTGCTATTAAACCGTCAGAAACTTGGTGCATATGATATAAAAGAATGTTTTGAAATATTTACATGTTTTATTAGTTATCTCTGTACAAAGTTTGCTACTTTAAGAAATCTATTTTTACTGGTATAAATGACTTGAAAAGTGTAAAATTTAATAGTAAATATATTAATACATTTTAAATGCCAGATTTTAAAGAAAGCAATATGGACTACAGGGCAATTCTATTTCTGATCATGTAAAACATAAAAGGTTTTAATTTAGGAATTCTAGATGGTCAGACCCCTTCTCTTGCCTTTGGATTAAGTCTCTGTTTCCAAATAAGTTAGTCTGTCCAAATTAATTTTTACTCTTTTCTAATTTCATGGGAAGATTTCATATTGTTTCAAAACTATATATTGTAAGTTTTATCACAGAACATCTTTATCAAGAGTTTTCACTGTTTTTTCCTCTCCTCTGAAGTCCTATACTAGTCTGTGAAAGAGAAGGTCCATCAGTAGATCAGCATGCAACTTCATGAACTTTCCACAAGTCTGCATTACCTGTGCAGTGTATCTTTGTGGCATGTATCACATTTAAAATTTATTGTTGGTATTCTAGAAGTTATTCTTTCTTTAATTAATTTTTATATTCCATATCACTCAACCATATTTCCTACCATGATTTGTGTACCACATTCCCAGAGCTAGGAATGCCAGGGTATCAACAAAGTCAATGGAACTCTTAAAGTATTTCAGATAACTTCTGAAGCACTACATAATTTATATTTTATGCTCTCTGTGTGTGATTTTTAAATTTTGATTGCCAAGTCAACACGCTTTAATCCCCAGTAACTACTTGCTCTGAAAGTTTATGTCTGTCAAACTTAATTACAAGATTATTTAATTTTAAAATGGCTATTTTCCTTCAAGGACATAAAATATTTCAATCAATAAGCCATTTAAAGTGGCTTCATAACAGTACAGAAAATTCACTTCTTCCCCACACTGGAATCTAATATATTTGTACAATTACCTGAACAGGTCATTGTCAGATGCTGTCAAACTATGTTCTAGGAAATTATACAAGGAAATATTTGACTTATTACTACATTTTACTGACATATGCATACTTGGTCTGAAATTGGTTTTTTTGGGGTGATAGAGGATTACAATTGAGGACATTCTCTCTCTATCATCCATCTATCTATCTATCTATCTATCTATCTATCTATCTATCAATCTATCTATCCATCCATCTATATCAATTGTTCTCCAACTTATTGTCTCAATGAGTTTCTGGAGAGGGAGAGGAGAACAAGAGTGGATTCAAGATCTCATAATCGATATATATTAGAAGAAGGACCTTAACCCAGGTCTTCTGATTCTGAGATCAACGCTATCCAGTGTTCCATGCTGCCTCCCTTTCACTATTATAATTATGACTAGAGTATTAACATGCCCTCTAACAGCAAAGATAAAGATAAGTTAGGATGCTCTGAAATACTGGGTAGGAAAAGAAAGGGTCAGGGAATAATAACTTACTGAATTATGTTTGAATGGGTGGGGGTCTTCATATTTATAAAACCCCCATGATTTTTCCTTTCTTTTTACTGCATGTATGCTTAGGCAAAAGATAGAAGTACCTGACACAAATAGTTCAGGAAATTCATTTCAACAAATGTTTATTTTCTGTTTTATCTATGTAAGAAACTGCGTTAGTCACTAGGAAAACAAAGATGAAAAATGATGCAGTACTTGATCCCAGGGAACATAAAACCTAGCAAAGGGGAAGCTCAGGTGTAAGCTTAAATAGAGCACAAGCCAGAATATGATTAAGTACATATGACAGTATGGAAGGATGGACCTGTAATGTCATTGATGTGGGCACTTCCCCTAATAGTGTAGATTGATACTCATTCATGACTTATCTCATCTAGTGTCTCCCATAAATCTTCTGTATAATGTGTGCCCAATACTCTTAAGGCTTTCTTCTAGATCTCTCAGTACTGTGTGGGCACTCATAGAGCATGTGGATTTTCCATTGGTTATCCATGACTTTTGCTTCATACCAGTTCATATCCTTTTCTAGTAATACAGAGGAAGAAGAGTGGTTAGACAAGTAGAGGGAAAACCAAGAGAGTATAGTGACTCTGAAGCCAAGGGATCAAAGGTCAACATTGTGAAATACTATAAAGTCAAGGAAGCTAAGAACTTGAAAAAAAGTAATTGGATTTGTTGATCAAGAGGTCATTGATTACCTTGGAAAGATTAGTTTTAGTAACAGGATAGAAGAAGCCAGATGACAGAAGGTTGAAAAGAAAGTGAGAGAGGAAAGCAGCAAGAATTTATTAAGTTCCAGGCATGTGCCTGAAACTGGCTAACCATTTTACACAAATCTTATTTCATCCTCAAAACAACCTTGAAAAGTAGGTGTTATGAGCCTAATTTTACAATTGAGGAAACTGAGGCAGACAAAAGTTAATTTGCTTGCCCAGGCCACATAGCTAGTAAGTTTCTAAGATAGGATTTGTCCAGTCCCAGTATTCTATAAATTTTGCTACCTAAGTAATAAGGAAATAGAAACATTGGATGTTGCAATTTTTTTTTCAGGAAGGTTGGTAGTAAAGCAATATGGAATAATGGGTAGAGATCTTGCCTTAAGGCCAGGAAGGCCTGGGTGCTAGTCCTACCTCCTTGAGTGTGCCACTTAATCTCTTGATATTCTAGGCAGCTCTGAAAACTATAAATCACAGAGATAGTGCCAACATTTATTGCAGTGGTTCTCAAACTTGTTGGTCTTAGGATACCCCTTAGACTCTTGAAATTATTGAAGACCCCAAAGAGCTTTTGTTTATGGGAGTTATTATCTTTCAATATTTACCATGTTAGAAACTAAAACTGATAAAGTTTTAAAATGTTTATTATTATATTTTAAAATAATATTCGACCAATTATATGAATTATATCAAATAACACATTTTAATGAAAATAACTATTTTTGAAAACAAAAAAATTGTGAGAAAAGTGGCATTCTTTTACATATTTTTGAAAATCTTTTTAATGCCTGGCTTAATAGAAGACAGCTGGATTCTCATATCTGCTTCTGCATTCAATCTGTTATGGTACGTTGTTTTGGTTGAAATATATGAAGAAAATCTGCCTCACACAGATACATACTTGGAAAAGGGAGGAATTTTTAAATAGAAAAATAACATCCTAATATTAGTATGAAAGTAATTTTGTCCTTGAAGATCTCCAGGGGTCCTTGAACCACACTTTGAGAACCAACATTCTTTTGGTATAGAGAATTTCCTCACAGAAAAAGTTCCCTGTACCAGTGAAATCACAGGTCAGTCCCTATCCTTATTTCAAACCTCCCAAGGGAGGCCTGGGAGTTGTAATATTTGCATAGATAAATGAAACATAATTTGAAAAGGAAGAGAGCACCAATGACTATCATGAGTTCTTAACATTTTTTGTCATTTCTTTGTAAGTCTGGTGAAGATTACGGAAACTTTCTCAGGATAATTTTTTTTTATTTTTAAAAATATTTTTTCCCAATTACATGTAAAATTTTTTAACAATAGTTTTGTTTTTAATTTTGAGTTCCAGTTTTCTCTCTCCTTCCCCTTCCCCATTATTTAGAAGGCAAGCAGTTTGATATAGGTTATACACGTGCAGTCATGAAAAATATATTTCTATATTAGTCGTGTTGTGAAAAAAAAATAGAACAAAAAACCCAATAGAAAATAAAGACAGTAAAAAAAATATGCTTCAATTTGCATTCAGACTCTTTCAGTTCTTTGTCTGGAGATGAGTAACATTTTTCATCATGAATCCTTAGGAATTATCTTAGATCATTGTATTACTGAGGATAGCTAAGTCATTTGTAATTGATCATCAAATAATATTGCTCTTACTGTTTACAGTGTTCTGTTTCTTCTTACTTCACTTTGCATCAGTTCATGTAAGTCTTTCTAGGTTTCCTCTGAAAGCATTGTGTTCATCATTTCTTATAGCACAGTAGTATTCCATTGCCATCATATACCACAACTTTTTCAGTGATTCTCAAATTTATGAGCATCCTCTTAATTTCCAGTTCTTTGCCACTAGAAAAAGAACAGTTACAAATATTTTTGTAAATTTAAGTCCTTTTCCTTTCTGGTTTTTTTTTCATCTCTTTGGGCTGCAGATCTAGTAATGGTATTGCTGGATAAAAGGGTATGCATAGTTTTGGTCCTAGTTCCAAATTGCTCTCCAGAATGTTTGGATTAATACACAACTCCACCAACAGCATATTAGTGTCCCAATTTTCCCACATCCCCTCCAACATTCATCATTTTTCTTTTCTGTCATATTAGCCAATCACTAGCTGTGGGGTGGTACCTTAAAGTTGTTTTAATTTGCATTTCTCTAAGCAATAGTGATTTAGAACATTTTTTTCAAATGATAGCTTTTATTTGTCTGAAAACTGTTCATATTTTTTGACCATTTATCAATTTGTGAATGACTTGTATTCTTATAAATTTGATTCAGTTCTCTATATATTTGAGAAAGCAGGCCTTTATCAGAAAAACTGCTATAAATTCCCCCTTCTACTTTCCTTCTAATTGTGGTTGCATTGGTTTTGTTTGTTTAAAACCCTTCAGAGTTATTCATTTTACATTTGGTAATGCTTTCTTTATCTCATTTGGCTATAAATTCTTCCCACATAAAAATATATAGGATTACAAAGAAAACCAGATATGTTGAAATAAAGATCTACTGTTTTTATATCCAAGTTCATGGAACCACTGAAATCTATCCCATTTTGTCTCTGCCCTCTCTATGTTAAAAACCCTAGGAATAGAGGGATCTGGAGAAAGTTGCCCAGAACCGTGTTACACCTAAGACAGAAGTAGCCCTTATTCACAGTCTTTAAATAATTTCAAGCTAATAAAATTCCTATTTACATAATTCCAGAGTTCAGGGAAATAGATAATTGAACTATGAAAGACCAGGCATTTGAAACCACAAGAAGTGAAGAGCAAATGAGCTTCAATTTGACTTTTCTTCAATTTTCTATTTTAAAAAAAATTTTAGTTTTTAAGTTAAAATTATTTTCTTTCCCTTTCACAATCTCTACCTCCATTGGTGATGCTGGGGAACAAATTCCCTTGTAACAAAAATAGTCAAGCAAGATACATTTTTGAGGTGCCTATGTTTGACATGTCTCACTCTGCATCTTTAGTCCATCACCTCACCATCAGGATGTAGATTACATGTTTGATCGCTCATCCTCTGAACTCATGGTTGGTCTGTGTGTCAATTGGAGTCAAGTCTTTGAAAGTTATTTCTCTTTATAACGTTGTTACAATTTTTTCCTCTTTATACTTCGGTGAATGAAATTATACAAAAGTCTTTACAAGTTTCTCTGACCGTTTGTTCTGCCAGATGAATCTTGTTATTAAAAAAAAATAACTGTAAAGTAGTCCCTTGGTAGTTTGATCGGGATGGTACTGAATTAAATTCTAGGTAATAATGTCATTTTTATTAGATTGGCTCAGTCTACCCATGATCAGTTATTATTTCTCTGTTATTTAGGTGTGTCTTTACTCCTATAAAGTATGTTGTAGTTCTTTTCTTTCCTATGTAAGCCTTAGGTACATAGATTATCAAGCCTCTAGTTAATTTAATGAATGTCTCAATAAATAATCTTCATCTGCGGACAAATTTCTAAGATATTTACTTTTTATGATCCTGATTTCACATACAATTCTTGAACAAGTACTGCAGTGAATTTTAATTCTGGGGCTATTCTATACCTTCTCTTTTCTCCTGAAACCTCCTACCCAATGCTCCTCCACTTAACCTTAGTCTTTACAGCTAAAGTCTTTGTTTCACACTTTGCTGAACCTTGAATTTCCTCTTTTCCCCTCCTCTTCATCTCACAATCACTTGACATCATTCCCAATTTTCTCCCCTTTTATTTTAGTCTCTAATGAAGAAGTGGTCTTTCTCCTTGCCAAAATTAACGCCTTTATATGTATTTTTGATCCCATCCTTTTCTCTCTACCATCCCCAAAAGATTGTACTGATGTTCTCGCAACCATCCATCATTTTTCTATGTCTCCCTATCAAATCTCTGGTGTGTATAAACATGTTCAATTCTATCCTATCTTTAATAGACCATCACTAGAAGCTACCATCCTCTGAAGCTATCATCCTGTATCTAACCTCCTTTTAGCCAAATTTCTCAATATCATTGAAGTAAATTCTATTTTATTAAATGAACTCCACAGTAAAATTTCTCCTACACTCTTTTATTGTAAAGAAAAGTTAGTAGTCAAACACCAAGTACCAATTATGTTAATATAGATGCTGGTAGATTAGGGAAAATTGCAATGTACAATTTATTGCAATTGCTGTATTCAAGCTTAAGCATAATTGTAAGGTTTTGGTAATTGTAATGGTTGCCAGCATATAAAAACCAAAATTTTACATCCTTATTCATATAACATTTAGTATGACAATGTAACAAAATCATGAATGATATAGTAGTAATGAATGTACCCAGTTAGTCAATAATCCATTTTTCCTTCACAAGGCTTAATTGTAATTTAAGTAAAAGTATTTATACTGCCTGAAATAAATTGTCTCTATCTTGCATCCTTTCCTTACTACTAATTTTGATTTCAATAAATGACCAATTCAGAAAGCAGAGTGTTATATGAGAAAGAGATTTGACTAGAAAGCTGAAGATCCAGGTTTGATTTGGTCAGTAAGTATTTATTAAACATATTCTATGTGCCAGATACTGTGTTAGACCCTGAGCATACAAAAAAGGGAAACAAACAGGGCCTCAATCTGTGATATAGAAAAAATTTGAGAGACATAATTTCTGGGTAATTAATCATTTTGTTAATAATTCCAGAATATAATTAGTAAAAGGGGGCAGTGGCACTCTTGAATGCCAAAGATCCATTATAGAACCCATTCAGTGCTTACATGCCTTTGGAAGAGTGGGTGGTCCCAAGGGTGGCAATTGACTCTGATTGGTTACCAAGTGGTGAGAAAGAATGATTATTGTAATGAAGGATGGACCTATTCCAATGAGGGGCTGGGGGACATGATTTTGATCATGACATTTATTTCCAAATTGCACCCATCCTTTGGCAATCTAGACAAAGGATCTATCTCCTGCCCAAATCTGCCTGAGTGGAACACAATGGGCCAGAATTCACCTTAGAGTAACTTTTTTTGTAAGGTTTTCTAGTTGTGTGGGACAACAACTCCACTTAGATATCTAGATGGGGTAAATTTTTGGGAAAGGTCAGAGATTTCTTTACAAATTTGTTATTTAATAATCACTTCTCTCAGATCTTAAGGAACTCACTTTCTAATGGAGGAGACAATATGCAACCATCTACATGCAAACAAGATACACACAGGATAAATTGAAAATATCCAGAGAAAAGACACTAACATTAAGGGAGATTAGGAAAGGCTGCTTGTGGACAGTAGAATTTTAGATGGGAATTGAAGGAAGCCATGGAGGGCAGGAGACAGAGACGAAGAGGGAGAGAATTTCAGCATGGAGGGCAGTCAGTGAACATTCAGTGTTGAGAGATTCAGTATCTTGTACAAAGAACAGCAAGCCCAATGTCACTGGAATACAGAGTACATATGGTTGAGTAAAATGAAAGAAAATTGAAAAGGTAGGATGGGGCTAGGTCATAAAGGGTTTTGAATGCCAAATGAAGGATTTTCTATCTTAGTCCCAGCTTTCCTACATAATCAGAGAATCTCAGAGTTGGAAGGGAGCTTAGAGGTCATTTGGTCTATTCCACTGATGAAACTCTTCTGTAATAACTGGGAAGTGATCATTCAATATTTATTTTTAGATTTTCTTGATACATCCTGAGGTAGTCTTTTCCATTTTGTACAGCTTTTGATTGCTGGGAAATTCTAAGGAAGAGCAATGTAGTATAGTGGAAAGCATGCTGAATTTGAGATCAGAGAACATAGGTTTGAATACAACTTTAGCCACTTACTACCCTCGTAAGGCAGTTGGGAGTAGCTGTGTGGCTAAGTGGATAGAGCACTAGGTCCAGAGTCAGGAAGACCAGCGTTTCACTCCGGCCTCAGACACTTATTAGCTGTGTAAGTCTGGGCAAGTCACTTAACCTTTTTGCCTCAATGGCAAAGGAAATGGCAAATCAACCTAGTATCTCTGCTGAGAAAACTCCGCAGACATAATTGGCATGCTATGGTCCATGGGTTCACAAAGAGTCAGGTATGACTAAATATATGATTGAACAGCAACCTTTGTGAATTTGAACAAGTCATTTAACTTCTCAGGGCCCCATTTGCTCATCTGTAAAATGAGGGGCTTTGTCAATATGACTTTTGTGGTCATCTAGTTCCTGCTCTGGATCTATCTTCTGATGAGCTAAATTCTATTTTTGAAACTCCATGGAAGTCATTTATTGTTCCTAGTTCTACCCTTCAAGTAGTTTATGTCATAGCCTTTCAAATATTTGAAGACAACTCTTCATTCCTCTTCCAAGGTAATCCATTTCATTTATTCATCCCCCATTCTTTTAAGTAATATAGATAGAACATGGTCTTCATACTTCATTCTTGTCTCCTTCCTCTATATGTGTTCCAATTTCTCCAAAAATAGGCAGATTAGAACTGAACAAAATGACCTAGATTGGACTGACCAGGTCCAAGCACAGAAGGACTGCCATCACCTCCCTATTCCTGAATACCAATTCATTTCAATTCCATAAGTACTTCTCAAGTGCCTCCTGGGTGCCAGGTATCATGCTTCTTCATGTAGGCTAAGATTACTCTGGAATTTTTTTTGCCTAACATATTATTATGTTGACTCTTTTTGAGCTTGAAGTTCTTGAAAACCCACACATATCCTCTACTTGAACCCCTGTCTAGCCATGCTTACCTGAGAGGTTGCATTTGCTGCTAGTTTTTAACATTTCTGTAGGTCTACATTGAGCAGCTAGGTGGTGCAATGGATAGAGCAGCAGTTCTCAGCCTGTGGGTTATGTTCAACTTGTAACAATGAAAATACATCCTGCATATCAGATATTTACATTATGATTCATAACAGTAGCAAAATTACAGTTATGAAGTAGCAACAAAAATAATTTTATCATTGGGTGTCACCACAACATGAGGAACTGTATTAAAAGGTCTAGGAAGGTTGAGAACCACAGGGATAGAGTGTTGGGCCTGTAGTCAGAAAGACTCAACTTCTTGAGTTCAAATGTGTCCTCAGACACTGATTGGCTGTGTGACTCTGGGCAAGTCACTAAATGAGATTGAGAAGGAAATGGCAAACCACTCCAGTATCTTTGCCAAGAAGTCACGAAGAGTTGAACGTGCCTTAACAAAAACAAAGGACTTCACTGGTCTTGATTTAATTTCTTCTTACCAGATTAAGATTGTCTTTCTAGACTGTTGACGTGGTTTTTGAATTATTATAGAGAAAGCCTGGGAGGGGTAAGGAATGCAGTCTAGAGAGGAATGAAACCTTTTATGCATTGAGCCCATCTTTATGTGCCCACAAAGATAACATGAGAAACTTGTCAAATGTTTTGTCACTTGTTAACTGTGTGAACTTGGACAAGTTATTTGATCTCTCAATCTCTCAATTTATTGGCCTGAAAAATGAGAATGATCTTCTTATGTACTATCTCACAGAGTTGTGAGATAAGTACTTTGTGGATTGTAAAACTATAAATTAAATACTCTGTTACATCATATAACCATTATGTTCATCATTCATAACAATGAAAACAATAACAATAAGCTTGCTCTGAACATACTATAATGAGAGAGACAATGAATATTTGATTTTTCCTTGTGTTTGTATTGCACATTTATTTTTTATTAAATTGATTTGTTTATTTACTTTTAGTTTACAAGATTCAGTTCCACAATCCCTTGAGTTTCAAGTTTTCTCCCCTCACTCTATCCCCGGCCCATGTCAGCATGCAGTCAAGTATAGGATCTGCAAATACTGTCACATACCCTTTGACCCAGTAACACCACTTCTGAGGTTGTATCCCAAAGAGACCATAGAAGTGGGAGGAAGATCCATATGTACAAAAATATTTGTTGCAGCTCTCTTTGTGGTGGCAAAAAACTGGAAATTAAGGGGATTCCCATCAGTTGGGGAATGGCTAAACAAGTTGTGGTATATGAATGTAATGGAATACTACTGTACTATAAGAAATGGGGAGGAGGTGATCTTCATATTTACATGGAGAGGCTTATACAAACTGATGCTAGGTGAGAAGAGCAGAACCAGGAGAAATCTGTACACAATCATAGACACAATGTATATGTGATGACCAACTTTGATAAACTTGACTCTTCTCAGTAACACGCAGTTATAAGACAACTCTACAAGTCTCAGGATGGGAAGGAGATGTCTACATTATGAGAAAGATCTAGAAAGACCGATTTAAATGGAGACTGAAGCAATCTACATGCTACCGTTCTTTTTCATGTTTGGTTCTCTTTCTTTTTTCCCATTGTTCACTCCATTGGTTACAACCCTTCTATACAACCAGACTAATGTTCAATGTATTGCACATTTATAATGAGAGAGGTAGTGTGGTAGAGTGAATAGAGTACTAGGATTGGAGTCAGGAAGAGCTGGTTTCAAATGCCATCTCTGAACACCTACTGTGTAACCTTGGATAAATCACTTTATCTCTATGTGCTTTAGGGAATTCTCTAGGCTTTCTCTTCTAAGTCAGAGATACTTGACAGGGAAATTTCTAAACTGACAAAATCATAGCTAATATAGGTCGTTTGTGTAGAAGCACATTAAAAAAAACCTCCTTTTAGTTTCTCTAGAAATAGCATTTTTATTAATTAATATTAATTAATAATTATGTGTAAATGTATAATATATTATGCAGAATATTATATATTACACATTACATATAATATATTAATATTAATTTTTTTCAAAGAGCTCTTCCTTTGGGAGAGGTGGTCCTGAACCCAGTTGGTTAAAGTGGTAGACTAACTTCTGGAATGTTAAACCCAGATATTATGTTGTTTTCCTTATTGAAGATTCCTATAATTATTACCTGAAATCCTGGGCTATAAAGACTTGTTAGAGAGCATAGCATACTATGGCAGTTTGGATATCTCTCTCTCCACCTCGAAATGACATGGATATAGGATAATGTTAAAGTTAACAAAATTGGGCGGATCCAAGATGGTGGCATAGAAGCAGCAAGGTCCCGCAGCTCCCACCCCGCCACCCTAACCACCCATAAAATATGAGCCCAGACAAATTCTAGGACTCTCAGACTCACACAAAAATACAGAAAACACATCTCTCACTGAAGACAGCTCAGCAGCAGAGGCTGATCGCAACGGCCAGGAACAGAGGCTGGCCCAGCCTGAAGCTGGGACTGTGGCCAAGCCCGGGGCAGTGGGAAGGGGCCAGGCTGAGCTGAGCCGAGCTGTGCCACAGCCAGTCTGTAGAGGAGAGGATCTCCAGCTTCCAGCACCTCCACATCTGCCAAGGTGTGAGGAACGGGATGGGAGAGGGGCAGCTCACACCAGAGCAAAGACTGGCCCAGCCCAAAACCGCAGCCACAGCCAGGCCAGGCCCCAGGGTGGCCAGGAGGAGCTGAGCCTCCCAAGCAGCAGCATGTCTACTT
>JAQQSW010014075.1:0-12182 GCA_028646575.1 Pseudocheirus occidentalis
CTCTGGAACACCCCTAGAACTCCTCCCACAGCCTTATTGTATATAGAACCCCATCTTCCCTCCACGTGTGTGAGAGCGCCTTAGAATGCCTTAGTAGAGACTTGCTCTGTGAGAGCACTGTAGAATAGCTTAGCAGAGACTTGCTCTGTGAGAGCACCTTTAAATGGCCTAGCACCCCACGTGGCGAACTTGAACTTCCAATAAACTTTACTTTTTCTTTGGCTGAGAAGACTTGAGTGGAATTCTTTCTGCAGGACCTGGCATGTTGGTATTTTGGGGTCTCAGGCAGCCCTAACCCTCTTTGGGCTCCTCTTCACCATTTGAACCTTAATATGGTTGTTTCAATTAACCATATCTACTCATTTGTCCCTGAGAAAAGATTTTGATAGTAGGAGTTAAACTCTAAGAGGTCCATAATGGGAGGATGGTCACAGATGGATGCCAGGAGAAGGAAGGAGTAGAAAGGAGAGGTAGGGAAGCACCAAACAGAAAAACATTGTTCTCAGTTGTAAAAACTTTGCCTTATTTCACAATTTTGCCCAGGGGCTTGGCTCTGCTAGGACTTAGCTTCCTTACATTTCCCAGGAAATAATTAGCTGCTGCTGGTGAGCAAAGTTAAAAAGCTAAATTGCTCACGTTTTCAACAATAGCTGAATAGTCAATGCAGCAGAAAGTAGCCATTTCATTAGCATTTGTGATTTCTTTCTTTTTTTTTTTTTGCCAGACCAGTAAGTGGTTCATTATCAAGTTATGCAGCTCTTATGGAGATTTGCATTAGACTTACACCTCCAAGGCCTTACTTTCCATAGTCCTTAATATTCTGCTGGATTCAAATGACCAACCCTCATCTCTGTGCCTTTGATATATGCTCATTCCAAAAAGGTGGGTCAGTTTCAAATGGAATAGAGGCAGTTTTTGCACTAACAACATTTTTTTTTCTTTCAAAATAATGAGATGCATTTTAACCTCTTAGCTTCTAGGATCCAGAACTGGTCTCCTTTTTTGAAGGGTGAGGGGAGAGAGGAAAAAACAAAAACAAAACCCCAAAACAAGCTTTATAATGTTGGATCACAGGGTCTGAGAAGGTTTTCTTCAGAGAACAGCATTTACCACTAATTGTCTTGACATTACCTTGTGTGCCTCTCCTAGTGATGCAGCACAAGCCCTGCATTTATGTCTGGGAGTTTAAAATAAATTGGGCAGCTTTAATTTGTGTCTGCCTATTTGTATTCAGGATCCTCATCTACTCCTAGCCTTCAGCTTAGCAAAGAAAAAAAAATAAGTAAAGTTTTCTTAAAGAATACTTTCAAAATACAGTCACTTAAAAAAGAAAGAAAAAAGTCTAACATTTCCTAGACTCTATTTCATCCTTAAAAGGAACTGGAATAAATGAGAAAAGAAAAAAAAAAGGTCAACTGGAAAGGTAGTACAAGATGAAGTGAAGAATTAATCAGTTCCATTAACATGTCCCAATTCCACCTTTCTGCTGTGTATTATGAAGAGACTTGTGTTCATAGCATTAGTTAACAGGAGAGACCAGTAGAAAAAAGGCTAAAAATTAATACATTTGTGTGAGTCCCCTGAAGATGCCAAAGAGATGTTTGATGCATCTTTCTGTACTTGACCCTGATCACCTATTAATCATTATACACTGAGCAGAGGGTCTTGACCCTTTAGGTGTTCATTTAGCTATGTAATTCTAGACCCATCCCACTCATTCTGTATCTCTTTATACAGAGCCATAAAGAAGGAATTATCCTCTTCTGTTTTTCTGTGTGTCTTTTCTTCTCCCACGGATAGGCAAAGATTTCGTCTTATCCAGACAGCTAGGTTTTATAGCCCTGCAAGAGTCAGGGAATCTGTATACTTCAATTGTGCCTCACTTTATGCAATAGATATATATACTTTAAAATTTAAAACTAGAATAAACCCTAATGATTATCTACTCCAATGCCCTTTCTTCTTTGGCAAAAAAGCTGAAGCATAAGACCTAATGATGAAGAACAGAATAGAATGGACAGATACTTTGAGGGGTCCTGATGCTGCTTCAGTGCTCTTCCTTGGCAAGAGAAGGTTGTCCTAGAACATTCTGCTGAATTATGTATGGAGAAACTAGTTTGGGATTGGTTCTCATCCATATTAATTTTTTAGCACTTCATTGTCTCTGAAAAGCTGGAGTGTGAAAATGGTGTTTGTCCAGCTACATCATCATGTCTTCTAGAATAGAGCCCAGCCTACTCTTAGATCAAAGATAGTTATCTCTTGACTCTGATAGAAATTCAGACCTGGAAAGTTCAATACTCATCACTTTGCTGCCCATACTGATTGAGATTTTTCAGCTTGTTTTTAGAATTACCTTTGGATGTTTATGCTTCACTTCTAAGCACTACCTTATATCATTTACTGCTTTGCTTTCCCTCTAACTCTCACCCTTCCTCCCCCCCCCCCAACCCGATATCTAGACATCCACATCCTACTTCCCTTCTTGTTGAATCATTTTCACGTCAGTCTCTTTCTGATCCTATTTGAGGTTTCCTTGGCAAAAAAAAAAAAAAGCGGTTTGTCATTCCCTTCTCCAGTTCATTTTACGGATGAGGAAACTGAAGCAAACAGGGTTAAGTCACTTGTCCAGGGTCATATAGCTATTAAGTGTCTGAGACCTGATTTGAACTCAGGAAGATGAGTCTTCCTGATTTTCAGTCCAGTGTTCCATCCACTGTACCACCTAGCTACCCCACTTCCATTCTGGTTTCTTTCCAAACTCTCTCCAAATCTCTCACCAATTTGTTTTATTTACCAAATTGTTTTTGCTTAACCCATTCTTATTTAACTTGTATTGTCTTCTTCCTTGAGTTCTTCCCTTCATTCCATACTACTCAATATTAGAGTCATGTAACCATCATTCTTGAACTTCAGGTACTCCTAGTCCTTTCTGCTCATTTTTCATGTGAGAAAACTGTAACCCAGAGAAGTAGAGAGATTTTCCTAAGGTTACATAGATAAGCACCAGGGGCTGGATTTGTGCCTTCTTTTCTTATGAGAAAAATGTTTATTGTTAACCAATGATTTGGGGTGGTCCAGAGTTCCCTCTTGTTCTACAGTCCTCATTTCAAAGTTTAGTCTCTTGAAGGACAAT
Organism: Pseudocheirus occidentalis; assembly: GCA_028646575.1. Lineage (NCBI taxonomy): Eukaryota > Metazoa > Chordata > Mammalia > Diprotodontia > Pseudocheiridae > Pseudocheirus > Pseudocheirus occidentalis. The sequence continues at coordinate 3,137 of JAQQSW010014075.1, forward strand.
GAATTAACTCTTCTCAATCAGACCCTACCCATCCTTGTTCTCAGGTTTGGGTGGGGACAAATTCTTTGAAGGTATTACCCAAGTTGGTCAATTTAGAAGTAAATGACATAAACAAAGTTCATTAGAATAAGTCCCCACCCTCATTGTAATATTCATTCTCTCTCATCACTAACTAACCAAACAGAGTTGATTGCCACCCTCTGAAACACCCACTTTTCCAAGGACATATAAGCCTTGAGCCTGCCACCATGAGGGTCTTTGGCATTCTGGGGTACCACTGACCTCTTTTATCAAAATGCTGACATCACTGATAATGAGTAATTACCCTGAAATTATGCCTCTTGAACTTTTTAAACACCACACTTCATACTGAGTACTTTTTAAGATTAAGGCTTTACGTTCCTTTAGCTGAATTTATTCTCCTTCAACTTGTCTTCAAATTCTCCCAAATTTCTTTTTCTTCAGTTCATTTTTTGGTCTTCACAATGTCAAATTCCTCTAAATCACTTTCTCAAATTTCTTTTCTTTCTTATTCAGCTCAAGTCCTTTCTTCTAATCCTTTTTTATACAGCCTTCTCCTATGGAAATTGAGAGTACATGAGGGTTTACCTTTGATATCTCCAATGGAAAAAATGAAGTAAGAATAAAAACCTTCAGAGAGATACTTATTACTCATCTCCTGAATATAGAACTTTTCACAGGTACTGCTTTTGGTGGGCTTAGATGTGGGTAATTTGTTGTATTTCTGCTACTTTCCATATTTATGTCTCTCTTCTGGACCGTATTAATTTATGACACTGCTCTTCATCTGGAGTCCTCAGCAGAGATACTACTTCACATGATCTCTATCATCTCTTATTGGATTAGACAAAAGAACTTTTCTGTCCTTAAGGAAAGGAATCTAATGGTTCTGCAATCTTAACCTCATGAACCAAACAAGACCTTTTGAAACATAGACTAGCCAACCAGCAAGCAAGTGCACACAAGTATTTTATCCTTTCTTTTGGACTGCCTTTCTTAGGGGAAAAAAAGTGAAAGTTCACTGTAACAGATAATTATTTGGTTAGGGTTAGTAATTACTTGTAATTCCCATTCAATCCCTTAATGACAGTAGCAGTAGTTCTGCCAATAATTAATATTAATAATTACACTTTGAGTCTTTATGAGTTTGAGTCCTCATGTATTTCCCTCAGCTCTCAATGTTCTCTTAGTCTTTTATGCAAATGAATGAATGTAAGGAAGCAAAAATCAATACCAACACAAAAGTACTTGTGACAACTGGGAGGGTACCCCAAAACACCCAAAATTTTTTGCCATATTCTTGTACTTATTATCTATATGAGGTTAACATCAAGCCTCCAAGATTATAAGCTACCCCATACATTCTCTGTGCTTGTTAAATTTATTTCTAACTTGAATCTTTAACCATACTTTAGGTTGATTTTTTGGAGATGTTATGTGGTCAACTTTGCTTATCTGGTTTGTCTGCTCCTAAGCAGTCTTTATTGCCCTTCAGAGATGATGCTCGTCACATCTTATCCATAGATCATTGGTAGACAGGAGTTTTTGTTGCTGTTCACTCATTTTTCAGTTGTTTTGACCCTTTGTGACCCCATTTAGGTTTTTCTTGGCAAAGATATTGCAATGGTTTTCCATTTCATTCTCTAGCTCATTTTATAAATGAGGAAATTGAGGCAAACAGGGTTAAGTGACTTGCCCAGGGTCACACAACTAATACGTGTCTGTGGCCAGATTTTACTCAGGAAGATGAATGTTCCTGATCCAGGACTGACATCCTATCCATGGTTGACAGACTAGTTGCCCTTGACAAGATAAGCGTTAATGATAGTAAATAAACATTTCCCACATGAGGAGAGGGATGTGAACAATAAAACCAGGAGCAGAGATGGGAAATCACAAAAAATAAGCAGTAACAAACTGGGAAAGCCAGAGGGCACAGTTTGAGGAGTTATGATCAATTCAGCATGCAGAAGTTGGCAAACTTGAAAAGTGATCAAATAAGCATGACAAACTGAGGGTGGAAGAGGGACTGAGACAAAGTAAAACAAAACAAAACAAAAAATAAATACCTTTAAGATCTGGAATTTCTATTCCTACATGCCTTTCTCTATAGACTGACTCTAATGAGAATGGTTTTTTTTTTTTCCTAACAGCAATGATTGGGAGCTATTCCCTAGCGCTAGGCCAGAAGATGTTAATACCTATGAGTCATATATTGAAAAATCATTTAGGCTCTGTAACTAAGGGAACATCTTGAAAGGGATTGCTTACTTCATGCTTTGAGTAAAAGGTTTATTTCATTTTCTTCCCAGGAGTGATTATAACAAGACTTTTCAGTTCTACATTTCAGTTCATTTAATGTATAGGGGGCTGTAGCTGGTATAAGATAGACTGATAAACAATGATGAAGCTCTTGACCTCATGTTATTTACAATCTAGGAGAGATGACTTATAAATACCAACTATGATCTAGGAGAGATGAGTTGTACATTAATAGTCTAGCATGCTTCTGTGAAAAAAACAAACAAAAAGGAGAGATATGTCTTGTTTCAAGGTATAGGATCATGAGGAAGGGGTGAAGGTGAGATCAAGAAAGGCTTCTTGGCTGAGCTAGGAGCATGCTAGAAAGAAACAATTTTGACAGGATAAAACAATGAGGAAGAAGAGGGTGAGTTCTAGACTGAGAGGCTGTTTTAACAAAAGCTAAGCCTCATTTGGTGACTATTTCTCTTTTCTTTTTTTTTCCTCCTAAATACCTGCAACTTCATGGAAACAAGTTGTGTGCTTTTAAAGGCATGGGCCTCTGTTCCCAGATTAGCTTGACAGAGATGTTAAGCTAGGTGATAAACTCTGGACTGAAATGACTCTAATGCTACATTTGCTTCAAGTTTGGTTTGGTTAAAGGGAAAATACTTTCCTAGTGAGTCATCTAGACTAATTTCCAAAACAGAGAGTAGAATAAGAACAGAGGACTGAATCATTCTCTTTGAGGGTTGTTCCTTACTGAATTCTATCCTAAGGAACATTAGTTATAGTTCCCATATGCTGAATTGTTAAGAGATTCTTTTTAGTCTGTATCCTGTCTTTTATTACTTCCAGTTCACACACTACCTGCTAAACATAGAAGCATCCTACTTAAAATACAACTTTATTTTCATTACTTCAAATGCTTCTCTACTTAAAATGCAAAAGAATGCTAATTTCATGATTCGTTTCATAGCTCTTCATTTTTTAATACAATAGACTAGCTGTCCCTATTGCTACCGTGTAGAGAGAATCAATCAATCCATGAATTAATTTCTTTAAAAATGATTTATTAGGCACCTACAATGTATCAGGCACTGTAGAGAAGTGTTCATAATAGCTCTCACTTATATAGTGCTTTAAAGTTGGACATATATTATCTCAATTGATCATCACAACAACCCAGCAAGGCAGGGAGTGTAGATGTTATCCCTATTTTACTGATGAAGAAACTGAGGCTGAGAAAGGTTGTATCTTCTTCTAGATAAAGCAGCTAAAGAATATCTGGGGCAGAATTTAAAAGTGAATCTTACTTATGCCATGTCTAGTACTCTATCTGCTATGACAGCAGTGGCCCTTAGTTTCTTTCTAGGCAAAAACATGGAACCCACAAATACTATAACTAGAGGTCATTCTCTTTGCTTGGATCCAGCAAGGCAAGAGCAATGGATATTAATTTTTTAACCAAATGATAACTGGCTTTTATAATGTTGTCATGGAGGCTAACAGTTACATGTGGTTGACTTTGCCATGTGTCTGTCTTCTCTTCCACTCAACACTAGTCTACATCCTTCTAAATAGTATTCTGTGAGATGTGAATTTACCAAGATCAGATTTCAGATAAATAAAGCATATAGGATGCTGCTTAATAGATAACAGAATATTTTTCCATCTGTTGCCATTTGAAGCATGTTTTTTGAAAAGTTCTGCTGTACTTAAATATTAAAGATACACTATGATTTTATTAAGTCAAAAATTTATAAGGAAATATTGTTTTCTGTTTCCCTTTGATCTCTCCCTTCCTGTTTTCTGTCTCTCTCAGTCTCTCTGTTTCTTTGTCTCTCCCTCTCTCTCTGTCTCTGTCTCTTTCTCTGTCTCTGTCTCTCTGTCTCTCTCTGTCTCTCTGTCTCTGTCTCTCCATCTCTCTGTCTCTCCGTCTCTCTGTCTCTCTGTCTCTCTATCTCTCTGTCTCTCTGTCTGTCTCTCTCTCTGTCTTTCTGTCTGTCTGTCTCTCTCTCTCTCTCTGTGTCTGTCTGTCTGTCTGTCTGTCTCTCTCTCTCACCTGACATGCACCACTGAACTAAAACACCAACATATCAAGATAAGACAGAAGACTATTTCTCACAACAAATTTGATTATGATTTCAGCATCATCTTTCCAAATGCTTATCTTCTATAACGATACATAGCACATTTGTTAGCAACTTTAGTTGAAAAGCTTTATTTTTTTTTCTTGTCTCTTTCCCTAGATGAAGAATTATTAACAATGTTTCAAATTGTTCTTTGGTTCTTCTTGTCCAGAAATACTTCTTTTCCTTAGGTAAAATAGAAACAAGCAAAAGATAATTCCTTTCCCTTACAACATCTTCAATTTTCCTCTTTTAGGTTCCTCTGGGTAAAAACCTTCCCTTGGACTTTCCATTTTTCTTTCCCAAAAGGTTACTCATCTTCCTTCATTGTGTCTCCATGTGGTTTTTGCTCACTTTTTATAAACCTGCCAATTTACTCTCACTTTGTCTGTTAGCATTTAATTATCTGACTATTTCACAATTAAAATCTGTCCCAGCAGCTGAGGACTTGCTATCCAGCACTTTTCTCAAGTCTTTCCTCATGTATTTATTATATAAGCCTAACCCATGGGGATTTCCTGATTTTTTTTTTCTTCCTCAATGCTAATTGGTGCCAGTGACAGATTCTTAAATGCCAAGATATATTCTCAGCTGATCTGGAGCTAATTCACTAATGAATTGTTTCTAAAAGTAGCAAACTGGGGAGAGAGAGAGAATAGAAGAGAGGAAAGAGAGAGAGACAGAGAGATAGAGAGAATCAGAGAGAGACAGAGACAGAGAGACAGAGAGAGTCAGAGAGAGACAGAGAGAGACAGAGAGAGAGAATGAAAGAATTAGAGAAAATGAAATGTAACTGGTTAGATAACCACATTTGGGCTTGTCAGCTGATTAGTACACAGTGAAAAAAATAAATCCCAAGAGGTTAAATTCAAGGTGTGCCTCTTCTCTTGGCAATTTCTGTCTTCACATTTGAAGTCCTAATGACTCCCCCCTTTTCCCCTTCTGCTTTATACCCTCAGCATCTTCAAGATTTCATTGGGATAATTCTCATCTATCTAAAAGCTTGATAGCATTCTCTTTGGAGCCCATCTGTGGACTATTGAATCAGATGGAGGGTCACAATTGAGCGACACGTTAACTTCAATTTGCATAATGCATTCCATCTTCTCTGGATTGAGTCTGCTGTCTTTGCTTGCCTTCATCTCATCTGCTCCAATACCAATTTCATTTCCATAAATGATTGCTTGGGCATGTCATAGGCAATGATGCTCTACATTTCAACATCTTCAGGCTTCTTTTACTAGATATTTAAGCAGCCTAAGATTAATCAGTAGGCTTGAATTACTTCCACAATTCAGATCAGACTTGCAATCCAAACTAACCCAGTACCATGCAATCCGAGCCAAAGCAATGCAAAGTAATCCAACCTAACAAATATTTATTAATTGCTTTCTATATGCATGAAACTCTTCTAGTCACTGAGACTATTAAGACAAAAATGAACAAAAAAATCCTTAACCTTGAGGGAGTTACTTTCTATCAGGATATGCAACATCAAGATAAATAAGGAGAGAAAATGATTATGATGTAAATATGCTAATTTCTATATTTTTCTGATTCAACATTTCATCATATGTATTTACATTATTATTTTAGGATGGCAGGAACACTGCCAATTTTAGAGATCAGTAAAACTTTCTGTGAAAGGATGAACATGAGCTCAGCCATGAAGGAGACTGAAGATTACAAAAGGCAAAGGTGAAGAAGGGGGTAAACTCCAGGCATTGGAAACACCCCCAAGGCTCAGAAAAGGGAAATAGAATGTAAAAGGAAAAACTAGTAGGAGAAAGTACAAGGAACAGCTACAAGGCTCCCAAATTCTCCACCACCTAGAAATGTGTCCAGGTGTGTAATTTCACTGCTTCCCTTTCACATATCCCTTCCTGTCTCTGAAAAACTACAACAGGTATAAATTAACCAGAGATCTAATTGTCCAGAAGAGTGGATCAGTGAGTGTATGGGATCATGTGAGGCAGTGGAAGATTGGGAAAACAAAACAAAAAAAACCGCTCTTCTTTTTATCTTCTTGTTCCTTCCCTCTTTGTTCCTTTTTCTTTTTTTATATGTATTTTAGTAGCATTTTACTTTTTCTAATTAGATGTCAAAAAAATTTTTTTAGTATTAATTTTTACAAGATTTTGAGTTCCAAAATTTTCTCCCTCTTTCCTCCCCTCTTCTAAAAATGGTTTTCAATAAAATATAAGTTATACATGTGCTATCATGTAAACCATATTTCCTTATTAATCACAGTTGTGAAAGAAGAAACTGATTAAAAGGAAAAAAAACATGAAAAAGAATAATGTAAGTGAGAAAATGTGCTTTGATCTGCATTCAGAATCTGTCAGTTCTTTATCTGGATATGGATAGCATTTTCCTTCCTGAATCCTTTCTACTTGTCTCAGATCATTGTGTTGCTGAGAAGAGCTGAGTTGTTTATAGTGGGTCATCATGCAATGTTTTCTTGGTTCTTCTCATTTCACTTTCTATCAGTTCATACAAGTCTTTCAAGTTTTTTTAATCTGTCTATTCATAATTTCTTATTGCACAATAGTATTCCATTACATTCACATATCACAGTTTGTTCAGTCATTTCCTAAATGATGGACATCCCCTCAATCTCCAGTATATTGCCACCAGAAAAAGAGCTGCTGTATATGCTTCTGTACCTGTAGGTCTTTTCCCTTTTTTATGATCTCTTTGTGCTAGAGACTTAGTAGAGGTATTGCTGGATCAAGTGTATGCACAGTTTGGTTTCCCTTTGGGCATAGTTCCAAATTGTTCTCCAGAATGATTTGATCAGTTCACTACTCCACCAATAATGCATTAGTGTTCCAATTTTCCCACATCATTTCCAACATTTATCAGTTTCCCATTTTTGTTATATTAGCTAATCTGATAGGTGTGAGATGTTTTAATTAGCTTTTCTGTGATCCAAAGTGATTTAGAGCAGTTCTTCATATGTCTATAGGTAGCTTTGATTTCTTCATCTGAAAACTGCCCATTCATATCCTTTGACGATTTATCGATTAGGGAATGGCTTGGCTTCTTATAAATTTGACTCAATTCTCTATATATTTGAGAAATGAGGCTTTTATCAGAGCTACTTACTATAAAGATTCTTTTCCAGCTTTCTGTTTTTCTTTTAATCTTGGTTGCATTTGGTTTTGTTTCTACAAAAGCTTTTTATTTTAATGGTATCAAAATTATCTGTTTTATATTTCATAACACTCTATCTCTCTTCTTTGGCCATGGGTTCTTCTCTTCCCCATAGATCTGACAGGTAGACTATTCCTTACTTTTCTATTTCGCTTATTGTGTCACCATTTATGTCTAAGTCATGCACCATTTTGGTCTTCTCTTGGTATAAATTGTGAGATGTTGGTCTATACCTAATTTGTATCCTATTGTTTTCCAGTTTTCTGAGCAGTTTTTTGACAGATAATTAAATCTTACACCGAAGTCTGGGGTCTTTGGGTTTATCAAATACTAGGTTGTGACTACTATGTCTTATATACCTAATCTGTTCCACTGATCCAGCAATCTATTTCTTTTTTTTTCTTTTTTGGAAGGGGGAAGGCAGGGAAATTGGGGTTAAGTGATTTGCCTGAGGTCACAAGGCTAGTAAATGTGTCAGGTGTCTGAGTCTGGATTTGAATTCAGCTCCTCCTGACTCCAGGGGCAGTGCTCTATTCACTGCCCCACCTACCCACCCCAACCAATCTATTTCTTAGTCAGTACTGGATAGTTTTGATGCTTACTGCTTTATAACATAGTTTGAGATCTGTTATTGCTAGGTTACCTTCCTTTGTTTCCAGTCCCTTACTTTATGTGCGTCTCTCTGCTTCAAGAGCGTTTCTTATAAACAATGTATTATAGGATTCTGTTTTTTGATCCCATTCTGTTGCCCACTTCTGTTTCATGGGAAGGTTCATCCCATTCACATTCACAGTTATGATTACTAACTGTGTATTTCCCTTTATGCTATTTTTCTTCCTGTTTGTCCTCTCTTCCTTTTCACCCTTTCCCTCTTCACCAGTGTTTTGCCTCTGTCTAGTACCTCCTCCAATCTGCCCTACCTTCTGTCAGTTCCCCCCTTCCCCTACATAATTTCCTCCTCTCCTACTTCCCTATCAGGCAAGTTAGATATCTGTTTTCAACTGTTTGTGTATATTATTCCCTCTTTGAGACAATACTAATGAGAGCAATGTTCAAGCAATTCCCATCACCCATCCTCCTGTTTTCTTGTCTACTGTAATAGGTCTTTCATGCCTCTTCATGTGAAATAATTCATGCCCTTCTGTATTCACAGCACTCCTCTTTTGTATCCCTTAATTACACACACACACACACACACATATATAAAGATATATGTTTTTCTATCTATACTACTATACTACTAGTGGTACAATTTTTAAGAATTATAAATATCATCTTCCCATGTAGGGCAGGGAGGCTCTCCCTATCCCAGCCCCTGTATATTTTAATTCCTAGTTGCAGGTATTGCAGAACTTTAAATTCTAGATTCTTTCGATTCCTCCCTTGTCACCCACCCCCACTGGAAGGATAATCAATTCAATACAGGCTGTGGATGTGTGATTATACAGGACATCTTCATAGTGGACATATTGTGACAGTGATCATCTATCTCTCCT
>JAQQSW010014076.1:0-12182 GCA_028646575.1 Pseudocheirus occidentalis
AAAATTTAAAAAATCTTGCGGTAATGAATATTGAAAAGTAAAAATAAATAAAATCAAAGCTATATTAAAACATGAAAACTTTTAAAATTACACCAATGGAATTGACTTGTGAGGAAACACACCAGAACAAAAATTGACTGTATATTCACAGCCTAAAAAAAAATGTTTAATTTCTCTAGGATCTCATCATTTGAGGGTATCTAAAAACTGAAAAATCCCAGGCAGAGAATCTCTCCAGGGTTCTCTGCAAAAGCAAAGGGCCTGATTTTATCCCAAACAAGGCCCTACATTACCATTAACCATTCAAGTCTCTACTTCCTGAAGGTCAAATATGTTACATTTCACTTCTCTCCCAGGATTCTCTAGGATAGTGGTTTTCAGCCTGTGGGTCGTGACCCCTTTGGGGGTTGAATGACCCTTTCACAAGGGTCACAGGGGTCACCTAAGACCATTAGAAAACACATATTTTCGATGGTCTTAGGAACTGAGACACTGCTCCTCTGTCCATCTCCAGGCTGATCCGCCCACGTGCAGATATGCCCAAATACGCCCACATATGAGTATTAAAGGGTCACAGCATTAGGAAGGTTGAGAACACCTGCTCTAGGACCTTTAAAAGGAATTGAGAGAGGGCCAGCTAGGTGGCACAATGAATAGAGCACTGACCCTGGAGTCAGGGAGACTTGAGTTGAAATCCAGCCTCAAACACTTGACACATTTAATAGCTATGTGTCTTTGTGCAAGTCACTTAACCCCAACTGCCTTGCCTTCCCCCCTCCAAAAAGAAAAGAAAAAAAAGAGGGATTGAGAGGAGGAAGAGGTATCTAAATTCTCTGCCATAGGCTTCAAACCCCATTGTGTTCCCTCAAGTACATAGGAGGAATCTTTTGCACCCCAGTTCCATTTAAACCACTAACAATCCAAATAACTTTTTATAAATATTTGCTTCAAAAGTTTACTCACAAAATATATATACTTACTCCCCCAACACACAAAAGGCATAATTTCATCTCTTCCTCACAGTATACCAACTCAGACAATGAAGAAGGGAAGTGGATTAGGTTCATAGCTTAACTCAGATCCTATGAAGCACAGTCCCAAATTCCAAGTACAAATCTCCCCCTAAGGTCTGAGTCCCAGGCATCCTGTCTCCATAAAGTTTCTCTGCCAGGATGACTGGCTGCAACATGATGCCTGGAATTCTGGCTCCAAGGTCACCACAACCCACACTCCCAGGTGTGGTGAGCACCTGAAAGAGAGAAGCACAAACAAAACAAAACAAAACAGAGAGCCATTGGAGCCAAAGCTAAAAGAGCAAGAGATGGTAGACTCCCCCTCTGGTTCAGTTCACCCATACCTGCCTATGGGTATGGCCACATCAGAAAAGAGGCCACTGAAAGAGACTCTTTTGACCAATGTTAAAGACACAGACTATTCTGGCTAAACTGCCACTAAGGGGAAGTTATTCCCACCCTTGTGAAAGGAAAACGCAAGATTCAGAGTATCTCCATCCTGGAAGATCTGGGCATGCCCAGGGCAAGTCCCTTAAATAAGCATTTAAAGTAACTGGCATTGATTTTATTTAATGAAAATAAACAGCCTCTGGTTTTGAATTCTAGATTTTTAATTCTAGCCTGCATACAGGGCTCAATTAACATTTTAATCATAAATTACAACCTGACTATATTTATTATTAATCAAATTGAAATTTTTAAAAATTTTTGTGGAACACACAAAAAAAGATAGCTTAATTAGAACTATACTTATTTTCTGCAATGACAGTCTGAAAGAAAAAATACGAAAGAAAAATTTTTTAAATGAGCCTCCCTGACAGTAGTGAGAATAAGCTTTATTACTTTAACAAGATAGTAGGAACAAATTTGTTAACTTAGCATAAGTGACTCCATTTTGTTTTAAATATCCATTTTGTAATTGAGTTGTTTTGATTAAGTTGTTTCATATAAATTGTTTTTCAGTAATAAGATAATCACTTGTGTTCTATGATATAGTAATATATATATAGGTATTTGCGAACAACTGAAAAGCATATGTGGACAGGCTACTATTAGAAAATTTTATAAATAACTTAATCTGTAGTTATTAATCAACTACCAATCAAATTATGTGGTAAAAAAATTACGAATACTCATAGCTGAAACAAAAAACCACTGGAAGCTCTAACATTTATCTGGTCTGATATGGAGATTGGAACAAGTTCCTGAATTCCCCATCCTGGTTTGAGACAAGAGCCTGTTTTTGCGGGAGAGCAGTGATGACTGAAGGAGATTTATCAGGTGACTACCTTTGAGAGGCACACAGAACTCCTGCTGAGCAGAAAGAGCGTTGTAATGAGCTGTAGAAAAGAGCATTACCAGGACCTCTAAGATTCAAAATGGTAGTTTGTTCTTAGTGGGTGGCTGATGTTTGTGTTGTTCGTGCACATTGATTAGCAAAGTTTGATTGCATGCATTGAGAAGTATAAGTCTAACTAGTGTTTAGCACCAATTAACATATGTAATGGTAAATCTGCCAATATTTTGCATCACCTTAATTGCAGAGGTAGAAGACCATATTAGGTTTTAGGATCACAGAATTAGAATTGAGAAGGATCTCAGAGGCCATCTAGTACAATCTCTTCATTTTACCAACAAGGAAACTGAGGCTGGGGAGGTTAAGAGACTTGCCTGAGATTATACAGATAAATATCAGAATGGGGCATTTGAATTTAGGCCCTCTTACTCCATAGCATGTGTGTGTGTGTGTGTGTGTGTATGTGCATTTCAGTTACAAGTAAAAGCAGTTTTTCACATTCATTTTTTTAAATTTTCAGTTCCAAATTCTCTCCCTTAATTCCCCTTCTATCCCCCCCATTTAGAAGGCAAGAAATTGATAAAGGTTATACATGTGCAGTCACATACATGAAAACTTCCTGTTCATATTCTTTGACCACTTATCAGTTGGGGGATGTCTTTATTCATATAATTTGACTCTGTTTTCTATATATTTGAGAAATGAGGCCTTTATCAAAGAAACTTGCTATAAAATTTTTTTTCTCAAATTTTCTGCTTTCCTTCTAATTTTGGCTGCATTGGTTTTGTTTGTACAAAACCTTTTTAATTCAATGTAATCAATATTATTCATTTTACTTCTCATAATTGTCTCTGTCTCCTATTTGATCATAAATTCTTCCTTTATCCATAGATCTGACAAATTATTCCATGCTCCCTGAATTGCTTGTGGTGTCAACTTTATGTTTAAATCATGTGCCCATTTTGACCTTATCTTGGTATACAGTATGATATGTTGGTCTATACTTAGTTTCTGCCAGAATGCTTTCTAGTTTTCCCAGTAGGTTTTGTCAAATAGTGAGTTCTTGCCCTCAAAGCCTGGATCTTTGAATTTATCAAATACAAGATTACTGTGGTCATTTACTACTGTGTCTTATATACCTAATCTATTCCACTGATCCACCACTCTGTTTCTTAGCTGATACCAGATTGTTTTGTTAATTACTGTTTGTAATACATATTCAATGAAAATATGAATTTCCAAGTCACTTGACCCTTTACAACTCAATATGAGGATTCTAATAATCTAGTATTTCATACTTTGCCATAGTAATGAAAAAAGTACTTGAACCTGATGTATTTTTCAAAAATCTGCAAAGACGAATAGCTCCAGAAAGGCGTTATCCAAAAAGAATTTGCCAGTAGGATCTGACTCAGCATCATCACATCTTTACACATTACTCGAAAGAACAGATACAGAGCTTAATCTTGTAATCTGCTGAGTCATCCAATTTTTAGTTGCATTGCATTTGCTTTTGCTCATTTCTGAAGGTCAGGATGTTTTTGTGCTTCCCAGGTGATTCATCCCTACTGAAATTTCACAATACTTGCAAATTTTGATTTGCTTAAAATCATCCATAAATGCAAAAATAAAGTTGTGAGACTGCTAAAAGTTTCTTAAAGGTGGAATTAATCTCACACTTATCTTTGCAAGATAATGCAAAAGCAAAAAACCATTTGAGTCAGTGAAAAGGAACAAAACAAAATATAGAAATGATATGTTTTATCTACCTAAAATTGTAGTACAAATAGTTTTTTAGGACTAATTACTCAAAAGTTTTAAGAAGCATTTTGAAGTTATATGGAGGGGGCAGATGTGATTTTATAATTGGTTCTTAGTTCAGTACTTTAAAAAAAATTAACACTATCCATAACTCTTGGTTATGTTGCAAGAATTATCCTCTTAGAACATAAAAACAGGAAAAAGGACCACATGTACAAAAATATTTATAGCAGCTTTTTTTGTGATGACAAAGAACTGGGAATTAAGGGGATATTCATCAATTGGGGAATGGTTGAACAAGTTGTGGTAAATGGATGTAATAGAATAATGCTGTGCGGGGGTGGCTAGGTGGTGCAGCAAATAGAGCACTGGCCCTGGAGTCAGGAGTACCTGAGTTCAAATCCAGCCTCAGACACTTAACACAAAAAAACTAGCCATGTGACCTTGGGCAAGTCACTTAACACCAACTGCCCTCCAAAAAGCAAAAAAAAAAAAAAAAAAAAAAAGAATATTACTGTGCTATAAGAAACGATGAGCAGGCACACTTCTGAAAAACATGGAAAGACTTATATAAACTGATGCTGAGTGAAATTAGCAGAACTGGGACAATATTGTACACAGTAACAGCCACATTGTGCAATGACTGACTTTGATAGACTTAGCTCTTCAGAGTAATGCAAGGATCTAAGCCAACTCCAAGAGACTCATGAGGAAAAATGTTATCCATATCCAGAAAAAGAACGTTGGAGTTTGAATGCAGATTGAAGCATACTATTTGCTCTTCTTTTCTTTTGCCATTTTGTCTTGTTTCTTCTTTCTTGTGGTTCCTCCCATTAGTTCTAATTAGTCACATCATAACTAATGTGGAAATATGTTTAATATGAATGTATAAAAAGAGTCTATATCAGATTGCACACCATCTTGGGGAGGGGAGAGGAAAGGGAGAAAGAGAAAATTTATAACTCAAAATCTTATGGAAGTGAATGTTGAAAACTAACAATTAATAAAAATTTAAAACAGAAAAGAAAAAAGAACTATCCTCTTATTAGTCTGTAAAGCTCTTAGGAAAATGCTAAGTACTGTATACAAAGGAAATGCTAAAATTACTCTCAAATGAGTGTTTGAACAAAAAATGTATTAATGTTCAACCCAGCTTTTTTTATTATTTCTTAAAGTCAGATTTTATTTATTTCCTGAAAAACATTCTGGAAGAGTTTAAATGGAGATTGAAGCAATCTACATGCTGTAGATTGCTTTTTCATGTTTGGTTTTCTTTCTTTTTTCCCATTGTTCACTCCATTGGTTACAACCCTTCTATACAACCAGACTATTGTACAATGTGAAAGTATTTGCAGATCCTATTGCACACTGCCATGGGGAGGGGGGTTGAGGGAGAGGAGAAAATTTGAAACTCAAGAGATTGTGGAACTGAATCTTGTAAACTAAAAGTAAAAAAAACAAGTCAATGAAAAAGAAAAAATAAAAACATTTTGGAACATGTGAAAGAAGTGATGAATTAAAGAAGATAGGATATGAAAAAATATACTCAGATCATCAGTTCTAAGGACCTTTCACAGAAACAATACCAATTCTTTTCTTAGACACAGTGAGTAATAAATACCTTGCCTGACAAAAAGAATATGTGAAAAATATCTCCTAACTTACATTAATGTTAATAACAACTTTTATATTTTTCCTTCAGGCCATGCTTAGAAAATATTTCCTTCAAGAAACTATATCCTGCTAAAAGGCACCATAGACAATGAAGTAATATCATTACTAAACATACACACACCTGGTGGCATAGTATCTAGATTCTTGAGAAGTTAAAGGAGTTACAGGAAGAAATAGACTAGTGGGGGACCTCAACCTTCCCCTCTCTGAACTTCATAAATCTAACCTCAAAATAAACAAGAGGTGAAGAGGATTTTAGAAAAAATAGATATGGTAGTCCTCTGAAGAAAGTTGAATGGGGATAGAAAAGAAAATATTTCCTTCAAGATATATTTTTACTTATAAATTAGGGTCACTCACTGAAGAAGAGGTTTCTCTTTTTAGATACAGAGCCCTTTCCAAAAAAGTGATTATATAGTAACTTAGAATCAGCACTAGGAAAGGGTAAAAAGAGGAAGTCCATACTTAAACTTACAAGCCCAAAGGAGATTTATTAAAGGAAATTCTTTTTAACCTGCTAGAGATAGGAGTCTCGTGATGTGAGCTTCCAAATTAGCCTCCAAATTGGGGTAGTGGTGTGGCAGTTCCAAAGTTGGCTTCCCAGCTATCTCATGTATGTTAGGGATGTTCCCTCCTTTGGGGGGAATTCCAGGATAGTGACTGGAGTATAGCAAAGTGTTATCTATTACCTCTGCCTTTAAATCTCTGCTTTGGGATCTTTGAGGTCAGTAATTTAGGTGAAGGGGATAAGAATATAGAATTGGGATGTCTTCAAATTTATTGAAGGTTGGCTAACAAGGTGAATATGGAGGGTCTTATCTATGATCCCAGGTGCCATGGGGCTGTTTGGGCCCAAATGAAAACTTATCTTTAAAAACAAAATTGGAGAAAAAGGGAGAGACCTTTACAAAGGTGAAAAAAAAAAGGAAATCAAGAAGTAATTTATAAGATACCAGGCAATTAATATTAGCATGAATCTTCCCTGGGAACATTTGGGTTGCTTCATCAAGTGAAAATGAAGAGGTCCTTATAGCAAATTTTCCCTTCGGATTCCTTTATGAAGAGAGAGGACTCCCAAGGTTGAGGCTAAAAGTTTTCCTTTCTTCTCTCTTCCCCATTCCCAATGTCTTTTAAAGATATGTTGCAGGAGTGGCTAGGTGGTGAAGTGAATAGAGCACTAGCCCTGAAGTCAGGAGGACCTGAGTTCAAATGTGACCTCAGACACTTGACACACTTACTAACCATGTGACTTTGGCCAAGTCATTTAACCCCAACTGCCCTGCAAAAAAAAAAAAAAAAGATACTTTGCAAAATACCATCCTTGCTCCAACCTTTCAAAAAAAAATCTCTAGACTACCCCTGGGTTGTGCTCAAGTTCCTTGGCCTACCCAAATATAATGGGCACCATTGATTGAGCGGACATCATATTACTTACTTTAAGAGGGCATAAACTGAGTAAATCAATTACCCTCTGTACACTAACAAGAGAAGAGAGATATTATTAGTATAGCTATGAATTATTGTGTACATGTGCCTACATTTTCTCATAAGCAATATCCATTCACTTACATGTCCCAGAAGAAGGATGATGTTTGGAATTGCAAAATTATAAGAAGATATATTCTTATACACACACAAAAATGGTCCTGGATACCTCAAACCAGACACCACGAAATAGATCACAGCAACTATAGTTAATAGGATTTACAACAATTTGTAAAAATTTTGAGACCTGGGACCATATTGCCTACATTTTTATATCATATCACAACCCCATATATTTTCTTGCATGTAGTAGGTGATGAATACTTGTTTAATTAATTCAGTACTAGGAATTAGCATATAGAACAATCATACTTTTAGAAAATCATATGCTTTAAATACTGGATTTTTATCTTTGTTATTATTTATTATCTTTCTTTACTACTGCTCCTTCCCTTAATGGAATATTTTTTTAAAATCTTCATAAGAAATATGAAAACATATTCCTAAACTGGCCACGTCCAAAAATGTGCCTCATTCTGCACATTAAGTTCTTTTCCTCTCTGGCAGGAATTGGGTGAAAAATTTATCTTCAGTACTCTGGACTCCTAGTTTGTCATTGCAAATCAGATTTCTAAAGTCTTTCAAAGTTCCTTTTATTTATAATATTGTCATTATATAAATTTTTCTCTTTGTTCTGCTCAATTAACTCTGTATCAGTTCATGTAAGCCTTCCCAGTTTCTTCTAAAATCATCCATTTTGTTAGTCCTTATGATGTAATAATATTCTATTATATTTATAATGGAATTTGTTTAGCCATTGCCCAACAGGGGTATATTGCCTTTGTTTCCAGTTTCTGGCTACTATGAAAAGATGGTCTATATTTTTGTACCTATTGGTCTTTTTCTCCTTTCTTTGATCTTTTTTGTGGCAAAGGCCTAGTAGTGCATAGATGAGTCAAAAGGTACGCACAATTTAGTAATTTGGGGGGCAGAGTTCAGAAGAGCTGCATCAATTCACAGACCTACCAATAGTGCCTTTTTTTCTGTATCTCTTCTGTAATTTTTTTTTCCTTTTTTGTCAGCTTTGCTAGTCTGATGGGTGTGAGTGCCTTAATTTGAACTTCTTTAATTATTAGAAGTTTGAAGCATTTTTTCATGTAGTTTGTCTAAGAAAATATTAATTCCGTACTTTTCATTTTACGTACATCTACCAGAAACAATTAATTTAATTTAATATTAATCTAAAATCTAAGCTATTTTAGACATACCTCTCTAAACCAGAAATGGTTTGGATATATTAGATTAACATTAAGCCAAATAAAATTGTTTCTGGCACACTAATGTCAAAAATGCTAAACATAATATTTTTTCTTCTGCATGTTCAATGGTGCTGCTAAGATTTAAATTCCTACACCTAATACACACTAGCATTAGGCCCAGGACTGCTTCTCTTCAAAAGATTTCTGTGCCAACTAAATAGAAATGAAGGGCCTTTTAAACCTTTTTAGGAAATTTTTTAGAGGATAGCTGCCTACTATAGCATTAGTACCATCTGTTTAGGTTTATAGAATCTGTCCATTTGAGAGAAAGTTCAAGTCTATCAGTACAATAAAAGGTATTTGCCTGTGTCTGTTCATGTCTATATTTGTAGCTGCATGTGTATTGTTTGGCAAAATTCTTTTACACTTTTATTAGCATTGGGCAATAGATCACCTGTAGTGGCTCAATCTGTCTATGACCAAGAATCCAATTGTTCCCAACTCTTCTGGAATTTCACAACTCTAAGGCTGTCTAGGGACTCCCAACTTGTTAAAAGTGATAGTTAGTACATTTTTCAGAGTTTGGTAGCTTGTTTTATTGTCTATGAATATGTCCTTTGGTTAGAATATAAACAGTAACTGATCTCAAAATCAATGAGTAGATACTTCACCATAAAAGGGTGTGTGACCTTGGAATCATGAGGATCATCCCCAGAAGTGCCTCGCCTTTTCCTCAAGAGATCTTCCTGCTTATTTTGTAGTACTTGACCAAAACTGGTCAACAGACCCTCCAGTCTGAGAGTGGCTAATCTCAAGATCAGCAGACACTCAGCAAGGGCAAATGGAGCTAACAATTTTGTTCCCAGAAAAAAAAAGCCAAAGTATTCTATTTTAGGGACAGAGCTGAGCTTGGACTCTTTTTGGTTCTGTGAGCTTTGAGGACAAGGTAGGTAAGATCAGTACTAAGTATCCAACTTGGAAAAATTTGTTGCTTGTTCTGCAAGCTCAAAGAGGATCAAAATGGCATTATGATGTCAGAGTTACAAGAACAATATGAGCTCAAAAGTTTCTACCACAAATGGGACACAGATAATCTGTATGAACATTCAGGACGGAGATGTCTCTAAATTTGTACATTTTGTGTCACTTTTGAAAAGTTAAGGAAAACTCAGAATGAAGAACAGAGCATATAAAAATGTCTCTGTCCCAGAAAAGGCCAGTATCTGTATCTCTCCTTCTAGAGAAATTAAATGTGTGAATTCTTGGTCCAAATAATTTGGCTAAAGTCTTTTCAAAAGGATTTTTCAATCTTTCATTAATTAAATATTCTCAATGGATTTTTTTTTGCTAAGTGAATGAATGTTGCTAGCAATTTAATGTTTGCTTTTATTTATTGTCTGTGGGTGTGTTAAGTAAGCTATAAGTAAGAAAATTTCACAACCAAAGGAAGAAGACCATGGAAATGTGGCTAGTAGAATGTGTTTCAAGTCAATCAGCCAAGATCAGAGAAGCTAGATTGAGGCAAAAAAAAAAAAAAAAGAATGATAAGTTTTGGAGGGTAGAGCATAGAGCTCTTAGTAGACACATGGGAGACTCTACAAGCTAGAAAGTCAAAAGAGAGATAGTACAGGAGGCCAGTTATAGAAGAGTTTTTCTTGCCCAGAAATATTGTGGGGGGTAGGGAAACATTGGCTGGATATATTGTGGGGGGTAAGGGAGAGCAGAAGTGATAGGAGGGATCAGTTGCCCAGGCTGTGGTTTATAGTAAGTAAGCTTATGTAAATGATCAAACAGGAGGTAATAGTTAGTATCAGGCCATAGATCCCAACCACCATACCTAAGAGTGGAGGCAACAGATGCAAGGAGGCTGAAACACCAAACAATTTTGCCAACCAAAACCACATAAAAGGATCAGATCTGAACTATTAAAAAGTAGGCCCCGGCAGAAGTTCAGCCAGAAGTAGAGTATAGATTAGTCCCCTACAAAGTCTCCTCTTATACAGCTTCCTGGCCATCTAAGGGCATAAAATGTCTCACCCATGAGAAGTCAAGGTCCCTTTAGTTTCATAGATTTCTGAAGACCAAACGAACTACCATCTCCTGCCCTGATGACCACATCAGTTTCCATGTGGAAATCAGGGAAGCCATTTCCAGAGAAGTTAAGTGCTGCTAAAACCTTGTGTCATATCCTTGCTTTGTTAAGACAAAGTTAACTACCTTGTGTTAAATGTTCAATGATATACAAGTACATCGTTTTGTCCCAAAACAGAAACTGAACAGGGCGCTGGTGTTAAGCCTGAAAGTTCAAGGATTTAAAAAATATATAACAGATAGTCTGGAATCATAAAATCAAATTAAAGGGTAACAATAGGAATCCAGGGCTCAAGACTGACATTTGTATAAGACTTTTCTCGTTGGTGAAAAAAATAATTATTACTCCATTCTCTGTGCCAACCAACAGAGTTGGTGAGAATTTGGGAGAGAAGTGATCCTTGGTCTTTTTGTTTCTAGCTTCAAGAGAAGATACATAAGACTCCAGGCTGTCTTCAGGGAGAAGTCAATGGAGAGAAAGAAACTACAGGAAGAAGTTGATATGCAGAGGAGCTAGTACCTTGATTATGTTCCCAGTTTGGAACACAGGAGACTGTAAATTTCCCTTTGGGTTGAGACCAAGGCCTTTCCTTCTCTTCGTTGAACGAAAATATCTCACTTCTAGTGGGAAAGCTCATTCCTTCTTTGTATTTTCTGGTAATTCTAATCTGTAGAATTGATTTCTGTTGCTTATTGGCTTGTATTTATTTGCTATTCACTATGTGTAATGGTCTATGTGTAGTTGACATTTGATAGGAAAGGAGACAAGTCTTCAAATGGAGCATGGAGTACTCCTTCCTCAAAAGGCTAGTTTTTTTTACTAGCTTCTAGTAGAACAGCTTGAATCTAAAATTTATTTATCCTAGACTAACAAAATTTTGGAAGCTGGATGTATTTCTAGCCCAGCATACCCTCTCTGATGAGAGCAGAGGGACCTGCCTCAAGGCCTCAATCTCCTGCTTCCAATGTAGCAGGAATCAAAGTCACTCTTGGAGAAGGGTGGGTGGAAGAGGCTCTAGAAACATATATTTACTCCTCCCTGGAAACCACATATAGAAAAACACATGCAGACACACATACCCTACATGGGCAATACATTTGCCCTATATAATTAACTATTAAAAGCATATCATACAAGAATTAAAAGGATATAAAATACAACTCCTAAAGTCACCAGACCAGGAATTCAAGAAAACAATCTGAAGTCAGTGGAAGCTCAGGAAAATACCTTTGACAACCACCTTTCGCTCCACCTAAGCTAATCTTTTTGTAGCTCCAGCCACAAAATATGTAAAAAAAACTAAGTGGGGCTCAGCTAAGTGTCAGGGAGAAAGACTTACCTGGAACATCCCTCACAGTCCAAACTCCTACCAAACTGGACTTCAGGTCCTCATTTGTAGGAGGAAGTAGTTAGAATAGATAAGTAACTCCAAATTCCTTTCCACCTTTAAATTGATACATTTTGCTGAAGAAAAAAATCCAAGGTTCAGAAAAGTTAAATAGCCTCGGTTCTTTATAAGGAGTTACAGGGAAGAGATTGCTTGTAAAAGTGTTAAAAGACATTCAAAGAATGTCCTCTTCTAAAAGCTGCTGGAGCCTAAC
>JAQQSW010014077.1:0-12182 GCA_028646575.1 Pseudocheirus occidentalis
TCTTCCACTTGCTCCACTTTAATTCTGAAGGAATTATTCTCTTCAGAATGCTTTTGAGATTCTTTTTCCATCTGGGAAATTCGACTTTTTAAGGCGTTTTTCTCCTCATTTGCTTTCTGGGCCTCTTTTGCCATTTGAGTTAATCTATTCTTTAAAGTGTTGTTTTCTTCATTCAGGTCGTTGACTCTCTTTTCATGATTTTCTCGCATCATTCTCATTTCTCTTCCAATTTTTCCTCCACTTCTCTTATTTTGTTTTCAAAGTCCCTTTTCAGTTGATGTATAGCTTCTAGGCATTCTTCAATTGTCTTGGAAGCATTTTGTGTGGGAGTTCTGAGTTCTGGGCTATCTTCCTCCCGTTCCATGCTTTGACACTTTTTGTCCGCAAAAAAGGATTCTAGAGTTTTACTGCTGTTTTTATTTTGCTTCCTTTTCCTCATGTTAGCCAGTCAATTAATTGGTTGGTTTTTTTAGGTCTGTGAAACTTTGTTTCCAAGGGGGGGAAGCTCTGTTCCAAATCGCTGTGGTTTTCCCAACTGCTGGAACTATTGGGGGGGGGTGTTGCAAGTCCCCCCAGCTTTGGATTGCTGAAAGTGCACCCCAGGACCACCACCCAAGACCATGATCCGGATCCAGGCCACTCAAGGCAAGAGCATTTGGCACTGATCAATTGATTCAGCCCCTCTGCAGAGTTCACAGGCCAAGGGCAACCTGGTGGGGGCCTCTGCTGGTTCAAGCAGTTCCCTTCCCCCACTGCTTCCTTGCCCCAGGGGCAGATTGGCCGAACTGCTTTACCACTCCCAAATTAATTTTAAAAGTTTCACTTTCACTAACTGTCTCTGACGATTTTAAGATCCCCCGAGGCAGGTGCTTTAGATTTTCTTTGAAGTAGACTCAAACTGAGGCTTTGGAGGCTCACTCCTCCTGGCTGCCCTGGGGCCTAGCCTGGCCGTGGATGCGGTTTTGGGCTGGACCAGTCTCTGCTCGGGTGCGAGCTGCTGCTCTCCCGTCCCTGTTCCCTGCTCCCCACGCCTTGGCAGATGTGGAGGTGCTGGAGGCTGTAGAACCTCTGAAGACTGGCTGCTGTGTGACTCGGCTTGGCTCAGCTCAGCTCAGATTAGCTCAGCTCCTTCCCACCACCCCAGGCCTGGCCATGATCTTGAATTCAGGCTGTTCCAGCCTCTGCTCCCGGCTGCTGCAATGAGCCCCTGCTGCTGAGCTGCCTTCAGCGAGAGATGTGTTCTCTGTATTTTTGTGAGTTTGAGAGTCCTAGACTTTGTCTGAGCTCATAATTTTATGGGTGCGTAGGGTGGCGGTGTGGGAGCTATGGGACCTTGCTGCTTCTATGCCACCATCTTTGCTCCGCCTCTGCATTAATCTGTTGGAAAATCTTGAATTTCTTCTACAGGATGTAGTTTCTGGCTCACTCACTTTGAGTTGAGAATGACCCCATTTGTTTCCAAGCACCTTGGAGCTGGAGAACAGTACAACCAGCTCTTCTTTCTCTCCCATGCAAACACATATAATTATCTAAATATAATACATAATAATATATAAAGATAAAAATTACCATGTTGTATTCACTGCTATTCAATATCCCCTCTGTATAAAGACTCAGAGTCAAAACTTTCCTTAGTGCATTTTTTCTTCCTTGTTTTCCATAGCCAAACATGAATACTTCTTTCACCCAGCTGTTGGTTGTCAGCATCTTGTTTCTGGCCTCTGAGAAAATAACAAACCCGTTAAAGTATAGATTGCCCTGGAACATGATGCTGTCCATAAGGTCTACTGATGGTGAGGGCTCATTGTACCAAAGCTATTTTGTTTTACTGTGCCAAAAACAAGAGGTAGAAGGTCACTGTGTTTGGTTTGGAGCTTAGTAAATAATAGTCAACTGACTGATGATCATGCTAAACAAAAGCCTAGATCTTCTGACTCCTGAATCATAGAATATTAGAGTTTCAAGGGTCTTTAAAATATAGAGTATGAAGACAGGGTCTTGGAATAAAGAATGTCAAAACAGAAAATTATTTTGTTTAGGTTGGATTTCTCTCTCTCCTAGGTTTAAAATACTATATATTCATCTAGCAACATTTGCCTTAAGCCTGCAGGTTCCCCACCCCTGATTAGTCCTACTTTTATCTACAGGGGATCTTTGACCCATTTCTTGTCTAACCTGCACTGGTTCCACCCTTCTTAGCCAGCCTTGTGCAGATAACTATTCAATAGACTGGTTTAACACACGGTAGTGTAGAGTGACCAAAGCCAAGATGTCTGCCAACCTCCCAGTAATAGAGACAACAATCAGTGCCACCCCTAGGACAGAAAGGGATATTAAACCTGGAAGATCAGAAATAAAGGGAAGTTGGCTTTTGGAAAGGAAGGAACTTGGGAATAGCAAAATGTTTAAATCTAAATATATGACATTTGTATTCCCATATATTTATATTCATATGTGAATCTACCTATATGTATATGCATATATGCATACACATACACATATATGTATATGTTTGTAAACTCACACAAATACATGGATACTCATCTATTTATCTATCTATCTATCTATCTATCTATGTATCTATCTATCTATCATATCATCAGGCTAGAAAAAAACTTTAGATCCTAGTGCGTTAAGACTATAACGCTATGGATCTTTTAAACTAATCCCCTAATTTTACATGTAAACTAACAGGGGACCATAGAAAGGAAGCTGTCACTAGTCAAACAAAGAGTTAACATCAGAGCTGGGATTCGAATTTAGGTCAGTTAACTCAGCTCAGTCCTTCTTTGCTCCTTTACAAGTTTCCTTGTAAAAGTTTTGATACCAGACAGATGGATTCCTATGAGGATGTTAGCCTTTTAATCATCACAGGCCAATAAGCTAATTGCTACTTTTTATCTACTTCTTTCATAACACCATAAGCAGAACTAGTAAACTTGGAAAATTAAATGCACGTCAAGGAAAAACACTTCTCAGAGCAATCTGCCCAAAGAGCACAGAGATCACGTTGGTACGATTTGAATGTGTTTGGAAGAAAAAAGCACAAGCAAAATTACAAGCACCTTCACATCTGTTCTCCCTTTTATTTTCACAATAATTTTGTAAGATAGTGTAGTAAATTGGCAAATAAATATCATTAGAAATGGGAAATCAAGTCTGGGCTCAGCTACTAGCTAGCTCTGTGACCTTACTGAATTTCTTTCACCTTTATGGGACTGAGTTTTTTTATTTTTAAAGTGAACTTAAAACAGATGATCTCTAATACCCCTTCCAGATTTAATAGAAAGTACAAAAATGAAGCCTGCAGAATTTCTAGGTCAAATTTGGAATTTGAGGAGTTGGGTTCAAATCTGTATTTGTCACTTTCCAAGTGTTAGGGATTTGGAAAATCATCTAATATTTTGGAGCCTCAGTGTACTCAGCTATGAAATGAGTTAGATGAATATCTATGATCTCTTCTTGCTGTCAATCCTATGTATCTATCTTTTTGAGAGGCAGTTGATGGTACAGCAGATAAGGCACTAGACCTTGAATCTGGCAGATTTGTGTTCAAATCCACCCTCAGATATGGACAGATTTCATATGTCACTTAATCCTCTCTTTGTCTCATTTTCCTCAACTGGAGAAATGGGAATAATAGTAGTACCTACCTTGCCAGGTTTTGTCAGGATCAAATGAGGTACTATTTAACAGCTTATAGTACAGTGTCTGGAACATACTAGGCATTTCAGAAGTGCTATTCACTCCCTCTCTGCCCTTGCCACAGTGGTACCAACATTTGAGATTTTTTAAAAATATTTGGAAGCTTGTTGCTCATAAAAAACTTGGAATTTTACTGGCTTTTGGTGTTTTGACCAGGTAACAACAACGAAAAGGATGTCAAACATAGAGGAATATTAATGACAATAGGGTCATCAAAGAGATGATGGGGCTGTTGGATGAACATCACATTTTCATTTTTTTCTTTATTAATTTGTTTATTTACTTTTAGTTGACAAGATTCAGTTCCACAGTCCCTAGTTAATGTGCTCACACTTTCCAGATAACCTTAGCAAGAGACAAGGTGATATGATGGAAAGAGCTCCATGTCCTATCATCACCAGAGGGACAACATTCTCCTTCCTTTTTCCCTTCAAAAATCTAAAAAAAAAAAAGTTCTCTGCCAGAGAAAGATCAGTATCAATTTGCATATCTGCTCTACTGCACTCTAAGTACTATGAATATTGATGGAAATTTCCTTGTTGGATGGTTGGCTGCTCAAATTCATATGCTGTTCTTCACTTGTAGTCATTTGGGCAATTAGTGTTCAGCATGCCACTGTTCAAAGCAGAGGTTGAGTCCAGGTCAGAGGGTACACTAAGTCACAGGCAAGGAGTGTGTGTGTGTGTGTGCGTGCGCGTGTGTGAACGCGTATGTGTGCATGCGCACATTCAGGATTTAGAGAAATTCCACTTTGAATAGGGCACAGATAAAATGGAGACTCAAATATTCATTACTTCATCATTTCAGACATTTCTCAACACTAATACTACTTCCTGGGGACATTAGTCCTGTGTTGCAGCAGAAAGATTTGAGATAATAAAACAGAAGTTTAAGTCTTCTTTCTGAGACTATTTCCTGATTGTCATTGAGAAAGACACTTCTATGCTTCAGGTCTCAGTTTCCCAGCACAATCACAGGACAATTTTAGGCTGTATTTAGGGCGGCACAAAATCCAGAAATAAGGGGGTGATTGTCCCACTGTACTCAATCATAGTCAGATCACATCAAGATTATTGATTGTGGTTTGCCACCATTTGGTGGCAAAATGGTTTGCCTCCATTTCTTCTTCTGTCAAATGAGGTGATGAAGGAAATGGAAAACCATTTTCTTGAATCTATTGGATAACTTGATCTGTATATCCCATAAATATCTTAATCAACACATCCAAAACAAAACTGATCATATTCTCTACCACAACCCTTCTACAAGCCTTCCCCTCTTCCTAACTTTCATATTATACGTGACAAGGGTACCATTATCCTGCCAGGCTCCCAACCTAGATCTCATTCTTGACTTCTCTCTCATGTCCCACCTCATATCCAATTCGTTGCCAGGTCCTGTCATTTTTAGCTTTTTAACATCTTTCATACATATGTCCTTTCTTTCTTCTGTCTACTACTTTCTTCTACCTCCCTCCCTACTGTTACCACTCTGATTTAAACTTTCATTACTGCATGCTTGGACCATTATAATAGCCTGTTGACTGGTTTCCTTGCTTCAGATTTATTCCAGACAATTCTTCACTAAATTACCAAAGGGATCATGCTAAAGCACATGTCAGATCATGACAGCCTCCTACTCAATAAGCTCTATCACCTACTTATCACCTCTAAGATCACATATAAAATAATCTACTTGGCATTCAAAAACCTTTGCAACCTGGAATTTAAAGGCTTTACTTCATTGCTGTTCATTGCATAAAACGCTCTATCCTCAACTTCAGGGATTTTGACTGACTATCCCCCAAAGGATACCCTGTGGTTTGGATTTCACTAGAAAGCCAATTTTCAAGGAATTGACTGCTTTAAAGATTCCTTTAAGAGTTACTAAAATTAAATTAAAAAAATTAAGACAGAGCATCTTGGGGCTGTTGGATGAATTTCCCCTTTTTTTCTTTATTAATTTGTTTATTTTTAGTTTAAAAGATTCAGTTCCACAATCCCTTGAGTTTCAAATTTCCCTCCCTTCCCCTCCATGCCCCCTCTCCCCCATGGCAGCATTCAAATCTGCAAATACTTTCACATTAAACATTAGTCAGGTTGCAAAGAAGGATTGTAACCTATGAAATGAACAATGGGAAAGAGGAAACAAAACCAAAAAAAGAAAAAGAAAGAGAGCAGGTCATTCGCTTCAGTCTGCATTTGGACTCTCTTCTTTCTAGTTCTTACTCTGAAAGCAGATATCTTCTTCCATCATGAATCTTTTGGAGTTGTCTTATAACCATACATTGGTAAGAAGAGTCCAGTCTATCAATAAGTTGGTCATCACACATACATTGTGTCTGTAATTGTGTACAAGTTTCTCCTGGTTCTGCTCTTCTCACTCAGCATCAGTTTGTATAAGCCTCTCCAGGTAAATATCAAGTTCGTCTGCTCCTCAGTTCTTATAACACAATAGTATTCCATTACATTCATATACCACAACCTATTTAGCCATTCCCCAATTGATGGGCATCCCCTTAATTTCCAGTTCTTTACCACAACAAAAAGAGCTTCAATAAATATTTTTGTGCATATGTGTCTTCCTCTCACTTCTGTGATCTCTTTGGGATACAACCCTAGAAGTGGTATTACTGAGTCAAGGGGTATGCAGTTATTTATAACCCTTTGGGCATAGTACCAGATTGCTCTCTAGAATGGCGGAATCAGTTCACAACTCCACCAACAATGCATTAGTGTTCCAATTTTTCCACATCCTATCCAGCATTTGTCCTTTTCCTGTTTTGTCATCTTAGTCAATCTGACTGGTGAGATGTGGTACCTCAGAGCTGTTTTGATTTGCATTTCTCTAATCAATAGTGATTCAGAGCATTTTTATATGCTTATAGATGTCTTTACTTTCTACCTCTGAAAATTGCCTGTTCATATCCTTTGACTATTTGTCAATTGGGGAATGACATGTATTCTTATAGATTTGACTCAATTCCCTGTATATTTTAGAAATGAGGCCTTTATCAGAGACTCTGGGTGTAAAAAAATTATTTCCCAATCTCCCACTCTCCTCTTAATTTTGGTTACATTTTTTTTGTGCAGAAACTTTTCATTTAATGTAATCAAAATTATCCATTTTGTATTTTATAATGCTCTCTGACTCTTGGTTGGTCACAAAGTCCTCCCTTCTCCATAAATCTTACAGGGACACTATTCCTTGCTTTCCCAGATTGCTTACAGTATCAGCCTTTATACCTAGATCATGCACATATTTAGACTTGATTTTGGTATACGGTGTTAGATAATGGTCTATTCCCATTTTCTGCCATATTATGTTCCAGCTTTCCCAGTAGTTTTTGTCAAGTGGTGAGTTCTAATCCCCAAAACTGGGGTCTTTGTTTTTATCAAACAGTAGATTACTGTAGTCATTGACTGCTGAGAATCTGTGTACCCAATCTGTTCCAATCTGATCCACTACTCTATTCCTCAGCCAGTACCAAGTAGTTTTGATGACTGCTGCTTTATAATACAGATAAAAATCTGGTATGTCTAGGACACCTTCCCTAGCATTTCTTTTCAGTAATTGCCTTGATATTCTGGACATTTTGTTCTTCCAAATGAATTTTGTTACTATTTTTTCTAGCTCAATAAAGTAATTTTTGGTAAATTTGGTATGGCACTAAATATGTAATTTAATTTAGGTGAAATTGTCATTTTTATTACATTAGCTTGAGCCACCCATGAGCAATTGATGTTTTTCTAGTTAGTTAGATCTGACATTATTTGTGTGATAACTGTTTTGTAGTGTGTTCATATAAGTCCTGGGTTTGTTTTGGCAGATAGATTCTCAAATATTTTATGTCTACAGTAACTTTAAGTGGGGTTTCTCTTTCTATCTCTTGCTGTTGGATTTCATTAGAAATATATAGGGATGGTGAGGATTTATGTGGATTTATTTTATATATCCTGCAAATTTGTCAAATTTATTTATTGTCTGAAGTAGTTTTTTATTTGATTCTCTAGGATTCTCTAAGTGTATCATCATGTCATCTGCAAAGAGTGATAGCTTAGTCTCTTCTTTAGCCTAAATTGATTCCTTCAATTACTTTTCCTTCTCTCATTGCTACTGCTAACATTTCTAGTATAAGATTGAATAAGAGGGGTGATAGTGGACATCCTTGTTTCACCCCTGATCTTATGGGAAATGCTTCTAGTTTATCCCCATTACATATAATAGTTGCTGATGGCTTTAAATAAATGCTACCTATTATTCCAAGAAAAGCTATTTATTCCTATACTTTCTAATGTTTTTAATAGTAATGGATGTTGTATTTTGTCAATAGCTTTTTCTGCATCTATTGAGATAATCACATGTTTTTTGCTAGCTTTATTGTTGGTATAATCAATTATACTGATGGTTTTCCTAATATTGAACCATATTCCTGTAATGAATTCTACCTGCTCAAAGTGTATTATTCTTGTGAGAACTTGCTGTAATCTTTTTGCTAATATTTTATTTAAATTTTTGCATCTATATTCATGAGGGAAATTGATCTATAATTTTCTTTCTCTGTTAATTGCTGATTTAGGTATCAGTGCCATATTTGTGTCATAAAAAGAATTTGGTAGGACTCTTTCTTTACCAGTTTTCCCAAATAATTTGTAGAGTATTGGGACCAATTATTCTTTAAATGTTTGACAGAATTCACTAGTAAATCCATCTGGCCCAGGAGATTTTTTCCTAGGGAGTTCAATGATGGCTTGTTCAATTTTTTTTAAATGGGGTTATTTAAGTAATTTACTTCCTCTTCAGTTAATCTGGGTAACTTAAATTTTTGTAAATACTCATCCATTTCACTGATTGTCAAATTTATGTGTATAAAATTGAGTAAAATAATGTCTAATTATTGTTTTAATTTCCTCTTCATTGGAGGTAGATTCACCCTTTTCATTTTTGATACTCATAATTTAATTTTCTTTTTCCTTGTTTTATCATATTGACTAAAGGTCTATACGTTTTTTTCATAAAAACAGGTCTTAGTTTTATTTATTAAATCAACAGTTTTCTTAATTTCAATATTATTAATATCTGGTTTTTATTATTTCTAATTTAGAATTTAATTGGGGATTTTCAATTTGTTTTCTTTCTAGCTTTTTCAATTGCATGTCTAATTTATCGATGACAGTTTTCTCTAATTTATTCATGTATGCATTCAAGGATATAAAACTTCTCCTAAGAATTGCCTTTGCTGCATTCCACAAGTTTTGGAATGTTGTCTCATTATTGTAATTCTCTTGAATGAAGTTCCTGATTGTTTCTATAAATTCTTGTTTGACCCACTCATTCTTTATGATTAAATTATTTAGTTTCCAATTAGTTTTTAGTCTATCTTTCCATGGCCCTTTATTGCATATGGTATTTATAGCATCATGATCTGAGAATGATGCATTTAATATTTATGCCTTTCTGCACTGAATTGTGAGGTTTTTATGCCCTGGTAAATGGATGGTTTTTGTGTATGTGCCATGTACTGCCGAGAAGAAGTTATACTCCTTTTTATCCCCATTCAGTTTTCTTCAGAGATCATCATGTCTAGCCACTCTAAAATTCTATTCACCTCCTTAGCTACTTTCTTGTTTATTTTGAGGTTAGATTAATCAAATTAAGAAAGGGAGAGACTGCAGTCCCCCACTAGTATAGTTTTGCTATCTATTTCTTCCTCTAATTCCCTTGACTTCTCCTTTAGGCATTTGGATGCTATACCACTTGGTGTATATATTTGAAGTAATGATATTGCTCCATTCTCAGTGGTGCCTTTTAGCAGAATATAGTTTCTTTCCTTATCTCTTTTAATTATATCTGTCTTTGCTTTTGCTTTATCAGAGATAAGGATTGCTACGCCTGCTTTTTTTTTTACTTTAGCTTAGACATGATATATTCTACTTCATCCTTTTACCTTTACCCTGTGTGAATCCCCTTGTTTCAAATGTGTTTCTTGTAGACAACATATTGTAGGATTGTGGTTTTTAATCTACTCTGCTATCTGCCTCCATTTCATGGGAGAGTTCATCCCACTCACATTCACAGTTAAGTTTACTATCTGTGTCTTTTCCTTCATCTTATTCCCTCCCCTGTTTATGTTTTTTGTTTCTTCCTTCTCCCTTCCCCTCCTTAAGAGTTTTCCTTTTGACCACCGCCTCCCTCAGAATTCTCTACCTGAGCCCCCCTTTACCTACCTTTTCCCCTTACTACTCTTTCTCTCCCTTATAACCACCCCACTTTTTTGCCCCACTCCCACCCCTCCTAGTGCCTGTAGGGCACAATGGATATGTATAGTCAATGGAGTATGTTATCCCCTCCTTAAACCCAAATGGATGAGAATAAATTTCTTACAGTGCTCCTCTTTCTCTCTCCTTTCCCTCTATTATAATGATTTTTTGTGTCATTTCACATTAGATTCCTAAACTTAACTGATTATGTTGATCCCTCTTTGAACCAGATCCAATGAGAATAAAGTTCATATGATGTTCAAATCTTTCCCTCCTTCCCCTCTACTACAATATGTTTTTATGCCTCTTCATGTGGCATAGTTTACCTTTTTCTACCTCATCCTTTCCTTTTCTCCCATTACAGTCCCTTGGTAGCCCTTGTAACAGCAATAAGTTTAGCAGATACTTAGCACTTAGTAACTTAGGGCTAAGTATGGAAGGTGTGAGCCTTCTCCTCTGTTGAGAGAGTGTGAACTCCCCTTCTGACATGGCAGAGGGGGACTGGCTGAGACAGGAGGACAGTGTGTGTATATAAAGAATTCCAGAGACAGAATTGGAATTTTCCTGTTGGAGGAAGCAGGATTGTCTCAGCATCCAGGAGCTGGGCTGCTGGACTGAAGAAGTGAGTTGGTGTTTTCTTGAGAGAGAGAGAGAGACAGAGAGAGACAGAGACAGAGACAGAGACAGAGACAGAGAGCGAGGCAGAGAGAGACAGAGACAGAGAGAGACAGAGACAGAGAGAGACACAGAGAGACACAGAGACAGAGAGACAGAGACAGAGACAGAAAAACAGAGGGAGACAGGCAGAGACAGAGACAGAGACAAAGAGGGAGAGAGAGTTTCTCTTTCAGCATCAGGATGCTGACTGAGAACTGAGGTGGAGTTTTCCTGAGACCAGAATCTGGTGAAGGCCACCAAGAAGGCCCATATTCCTTCTGGGTCCTAGGGCCAGGTGAACTGCTGGAGGACTGAAGAAGCTTGACTAGGATAAGATTTTGTTTGTTCGTGGCCTGGCTGATCCTTGAGTTCCAGGAAAGAGAAATGGTGAAGGGTTTGAGATGTGCTGGACCCTGTGAACTTCAGTGTGTTCCAGGGAGGGCCCTGAGGACTGGCCAAGGAACTTGGAGCTGTCTACCTCTTAGAACTGGATGAGGACCTGGCAGCTGTCTGCTTCTGAATCCGGGTGACTATTTTGTGGATTCAGGAGGGAGCTGGGACCATGGAAGGGGATCCAGTGAATCAGAGAGACCACCCAGAGTCAAGATGAAGAAAAGGCCTCCCCTTGGAAGAAATTGAGGTTTCCTGGACACCAAGGGGTGGAGGGTTTGTGTGGTTTTCTAATGACTTTATTTGTGGTTAATGATACTTAGTAATTATGAATCTAGATTAGTGATTGATTAAGTTAATGGTTGCCCCATGAGTGGAAGATTGATATATTGTTAATTGATTGAATGATTAAGTGAGGAAGGTTTCCCCCTTAGGGAAACCAGGTGATTATTCTTTTGTTCCTTGTCTAAATATTGTGGCCACTCTAGTGAAAACTGTGTGGCCATTGTAATGTTAAGCTGTTATGGACTCTGTATTTTGACTTTCTGTGATAAGATGTAACATTGTGAATATTATATTGTGAATGTTTGCCTTGATTTGTAATGGAATAAACAGTGTCCACTATGCTGTGTAATCTGAATCTTAAAAGCTGTTCACAGTAACCTTCTTTTGGGAATCTGCTGGTGCATGGCATTATACCCCTTAATAAGTTTTTTTTTATTATCAAATTAATTAATTCATATCCATGCCCTCTAACTTAGGTATATCCCTTTTAAATGCTGTGATAATTATATAAATTTCAATATTGACAGATATCGCATGTAGGGGTATAAACAGTTTGGTCTTATTGAAGCCCGAGTTATGTGTGTGTGTATGTGTGTGTGTGTGTGTGTGTGTGTATGTGTGTGTGTGTGTGTATGTGTGTGTGAGTGTATGTGTGAGAGTATGTTTTCCTTGTTTACCTTTTTATGTCTTGAGTCTTGTAATTGGAGATCAAATTTTCCATTGAGCTCGGGCTTTTTCATCAGGAAAGTCTGGAAGTCCTTTATTTCACTAAATTACCACCTCCTTGCTGAAAGATTATGCTCAGTTTTGCTGGGTAGTTTATCTTTGGTTGCAGTCCTAGCTCTTTTTTTTTTTTTTTTTTTTTTTTTTGTTTTTTTTTTTTTT
>JAQQSW010014078.1:0-12181 GCA_028646575.1 Pseudocheirus occidentalis
AGGAAAAGGAAAGAGGAAGGGAGGAAGGAAGGAAAGAAGGGAGGGAGGAAGGAAGGGGAGGAGTGAGTTAAAGGAGGTATGAATAAATAGATGAGTGAAAGAAGGAATGAATGAGCGAATGGGTAAGTAAAAGAAAGAGTCAGTGAGTGAATGAAAGAAGACTTGTTTGAATGAATGAGTCACTCAGTGACGGCAGGAAGCCGGATTATTCAAGGCCTTGAATGCCGAGCTAGGGCACATGTACTAGATTTCATAGTTACTTAGCTTTGGGCCTAGGGAACAGTAAGTGCTTAATAAATATTGTTGAATAGAGGAACAAACGAAGGCCGCGTCCGGCTCCGGCTCCGGCCTCAGTCCATCTTTCCCGCTCTGACGCCTCCAATCCACCTCGAACCCCGCTCCTCTCAGGCTCTTCTCTAGACGATTTGGTCCAATGGCTATTTCCTGGGTCTGAGTCGCTCGTCCCCAGTGATGACGTCCGGGGGAAGGGGTCCCGGGCTCACCGTGCAAATTTTCAGAGTCCTCCTCTGTGCTTGGCCCAAGATACGGAGCGGGAGCTCGCGGAGCGGGACTGAGAGGCTGGGCTAAGCTCTTCTGCTCAGTCATTTACCTCTTAGTGTGAATTAGCTCCACCTTCTCCAGATTGATCCCACAGAACGTCTCAGCCCTTAATGATTTGTTTGTTTTCGGTCTGGCACAGCGCAGACGTCATACAGATGTGGCACCTAGCGTCCTGCCCCCTGTCCCCTGCGCTACTGACGCTGCTGATTCAGTCACCCAAAGACTGCCTGAGAGCTGAGGGCCGGAGGAGAAGGCGATGGGGACCAAGAATAAGTCTGATGCGTCCTCGGCTCTGCTTTCTCTAGCCGCGTGCCTTCCTCCCAAAGACCATGGGAGATTGGCTATGTAAATGTTACCGTGTCCGTTTGACAGAATTAAGCAAGATCAGGGCAGGGGGAAGCTTCCCGGCCAGGTCTGGCTCGGAGCCTGCTCCGGCACACATCTAGGAAGACTCCACTGAAAGGGGGAACACTCAAGCCCCTACGGATCTTCCCTCTGGCCGGAGGCGTGCGGTCCCCCAGGTCTAGTGAAGCCAGCCTGAGGGGCTTGAGGCTTTTCAGGACGTGTGCCATTGCAGTGAAATCACAGCAATTAAAAAGCCCACCTTACCAGCCCCCAGCCCAGAGCAGACAGAGGCAGATGGATGGAGGGAGAAAGGTAGTGCAAGTCTCACGGAGGAAGAGGCATTGAAGGTCTGCCCGCTCTCCTTAGAACCAAGGGACCCTTTAGGATTCTTGACCAGCTGCTATTTATTTAACTGTATAACATAACTGGCCTCTTTTCCTCTTGCCCAGAGGCAGGGGGGTTGGGTAAGAGCCACCCCCGCACCCCAATTAAGACTGCGTGGCTTCCTTTGTTGTCTCTTTGGGCTTCAGATTTCCATTTGTAAAATGAGGGAATTGAGCCCTGTACTCTCTGAGCCTCCTTCCATCCGTTTTAGCATCTTCTAATTCTGGTCCTTTGTGAGGCTTGTCTTGTCACAGCTGTCCTCTGACATACTTCTTTTTTTTCTTTTTCCTTTCCTTCTACTCAGAGCAGGGCACTCCTGGTGCACTCATTCCCTTCACCCACGCATATATTGCTGCTGCTCAAATCAACAAATCCATCAGCAGTCATTAAGCACCTGCTGTATGCCAGAAACTGGGCTTAGTGTCTGAAGATGCAAAGACCACGTTTTTCCCTCAAGGGGCCAACATTCTATTAGGGCAAAACATCAGAAAAGCAACTTTATATACACAACACAAAAAACAATTTCCTGGCACTGGGGGGAATCAGAAAAGGCAGTGGTCCCTGATCTGAAACTTGAAGAGGGCTTGAGGTTCTAAGGCAGTCACTTGAAAAACATTTATTAAGCACCTGCTGTATCCCAGACACTGCTTTTATTATTCCCATTTTGCAGATGAGAAATTGAGGCCATGTTACATGACTTGCCCAAGGTCACACAGCTAGCAAGAAGGCCTGGAGTCAGGAAGACCTGAGTTCAAATCCAGCCTCAGATAGATTCAAGTTGTTTGACCTTGGACAAGTCACTTATCTTCTGTTTGCCCCAATTTTCTCATCCACAAAATTGGGAAAACAATAGTAGCTACCTGCTAGAGTTGTTGTGAGGGCAAAAAGAGATAATAAAAATTGTTTGCCACAGTGCCCGGCACATGCTCAGTGCAAGAGAAATATTGGCTGTTGTCACAATTAAGTGTCTGAGGCTGGATTTGAACTCAGGTCTTCCTCACTCCAGACCCAGGGCCCTATCCAAGATGGCACCACCGAGCCACCACGTTGCTTCCTATTCATAGGATTTCGTTCCTGAAGTTACTTCATAAATCCTTTGATCCTTCGTCCTGTGACTCTCCTCTGGGCCTTCCCCCTTCTCCTCACCAATGGAAAGGAAGTCCCTCAAAGGCAGGGACTGTATTGCTTCTCCCTTGGTAATCTCTGTGCATCCAGGAGTGCATCCCAGCACTGAGTGATTAATAAATGCTCATGGACTGATTTATCTGGGCATCTCCTTGAGGGCAGGTGCTGTTTCAGATTTTATCTTTCTATTCCCAGACAGGCCCAC
Organism: Pseudocheirus occidentalis; assembly: GCA_028646575.1. Classification (NCBI taxonomy): domain Eukaryota; kingdom Metazoa; phylum Chordata; class Mammalia; order Diprotodontia; family Pseudocheiridae; genus Pseudocheirus; species Pseudocheirus occidentalis. Next base: position 2,621 of record JAQQSW010014078.1, read on the forward strand.
AGTAAGCATTTAATGAATATGTGTTGATTGAAGATTGATAATATAGCAATGCACAGGGCTAGGACAGGTCCTTAGGGCCTCCCTTCAGGTGATGAATCATCATTGACTAGGTCTCCCTGTTCCAACCAGGTCTACCCCCACTAACAGGGCGGTCACCCACTGGGCACTGTGCTCTCCATCATGTCCACAGGGGTTGCATGAGAAATTTGGTCAAAGTTTGGCATTCCCAGGTGAGGAGCCCTGTGGCAAAAGGAAATCTGGTGACTTTGGTCTAACTCTGTCTTGGGGCAGCCATGTTGATCACTGCTTCCTGTTCTAAAGGTTCTCGGACCATCTCTCTAAGAACACATTCCATAAATTCACCAGGAATTGAAAGTCTAGCTGATTTGCCTACACCCTGGGCAGTACAGCTTTCTCTTCTCTTAGAAAATTGGGACCACATCACCCAGTCTCAAGTCCTGCAGCCCAGGCTAGAGACCCCAGCCTCACTTTCCATTCCTACCTTTCATTGCAGCAAATTCTAACCTTGTTTCTATGTCATGATGTCTTGTACGTGGTCCCTCTCTTCCATCGCTCAGCCATCTTCCTAGGTCAGTCCTTATCACCTCTTGCCTATCACAACCTTCTCACTCCATTGATTTCCACACTTCAAGTTTGTCCTGACTCCCATCCACTCTCCACTCAGCTGCCAAAGGGATTTTTCCTAAAGGGAAGTTCTGACCACATCACATTTCTACTCAATAAACTCCATTGACTCCCGAGTCTCCCCAGGATCAAGCAACATCTTTGGTTTGTCATTGAAAGCTCCTTATGACTTGGCTTTTCCCTGCCTTTCCAGGTTTCTTAAATTCTATTCCCCTTCAGGTATTCCACAATCCAGCCAGACCCACCTTTTTGCTGTTCCTTTAATACAATACATTTCCCATCCCCATGCCTTTGCATCATCTTTCCTCCGTAACTGGAACAACATCCCTGCCAACCTGTGACTCTCAGAATCTTTGGCTTTGTTTAAGATGAAAACTCTCCTTTTGGCAGGAAGCCTCCCAGAGCTAGTGTCTTCCATCTACTCAGCAACCTTGGTCTGCGTCTGTGCTGTCTCCTCCATCAGACCTTGTGCTCCTGGTGGGCAGGCACTGGTCTTGTCGTTCTTACCTACTCAGTGCCTGGCACCATGCCTGGCACGTAGTAAGCTCCATGCATTCCCGTGTGACTTCTTAGCACAGATGGGTCATGGCCATTCTCCCTTTACTGGAGGGCTCCCCTACCATTGGTTCCATGCTCACTTGTCCTGGAGGCTGTAGAGGAGTTTTTCAGTCAGATGGGTCTGGAAGGTCTCTGAAGCCCCATCTAATTGAGATTCTGGGATTTCTGTATCCCTACTGTCCATAGTAGGTACTTAATAACCATTTGTTGAATTGAGTTGCATTGAATTGAGAGGCAGTGGTCGGGGAGACTCACTCCATCCATGAGGCAACTTCAGCCTAGCATAGATGAAGGGATTCTTAACCCCTTAGCCCCTTAACCCCTCAAAAGCAACATTTTAATAACTATAGTTCAATATAGTGGGTCTCCTTTATAGTCTTATATGTTTTATTAAATACATTTATAAACACAAGAGGGCCCCCAGGTTTCATTGGACCACTGAAGGGGTGCAGGACACAGAATGGGGATGACCTCCCATCTAGAAGAAAGCACCCCTTCACCTCTCTCTGCCCCAGAATGGAGAGCCACTAGGTGACCACACCTGGTGCCCCTGAGGCAAGGTGGACATAGAGGTGAGAAAACGAGGTGCTGGGTGGAGCCTTCCAATTGCTTTGGAATGATTGAGTCACCAAGAGGTAGTTCAGACCAACCTCTTGGAGGACAGGGAGGATATTTCTTGGAGGCCTGCTCGTTCCTAGAGGCTTTTGATGATTCTAGGGGATGGTAATCTGGAGTTCAGGGCAAAGGGATGACTCAGTAGCATCTTTGGAGGATAGGGAGGGAGTCATCTCCAGGAAACAGCCCTTTGCAACTCTGCAGGGTTCTACTAATGTCAATCAGATTCATATCTTTAATGACATTACTAAATGCCTTACTCTATCTTTTTCTTATAATCAAACCATCCACCCCTTTCCACCCCAATCCTTTCTTGTTAATGCCCATAGGGGGCATCTAAATTTGTCTTTTTTATTCCTCTTGCTAGGATAGTCAGGCAATGTGCTTGGTGCTGGTAGGACAAATAATTGGGGTTCCTGCCCTCTAAGGGCTTACATTCAAATGGGGAGGAAGCGGTTTAGAACCTTAGAAAGACCCTCGGAAACATCTAATCCACTTTTCTTGTCCAATACCTATGCCCTTGGGCAATATTGCTTACAAGCTTCTTGTAGCCTCTACTTGGACATCTCCTGGTGTGAAGAGCTCCCTACCGTGAGAGACAGCCCTGCCATCGCATAATGGAGGCATGCCAATGGTTAGGAATTCATGCTTGTTGAATTGAATTAGGAAGTTTCTGCAGACCCTGAGCCTGAAATCTATAAGTCCTGAAATCCACCCACTGGTCCTCATTCTGCCCTCTGGCAGATCAAGCCTAATCCCTCCTATGTTTATAGCAGGAGGGGTAAGTTGATCACAGAGCTTTTTGTAACTCAATCCTGGAATTCCAGAGCAGAGACCACCTTGAGAAGCCTGAGAAAAGGAAGTCCTATTTCACACATGGGGCAGTGAACCTATGGAACTCATTAACCTCAGGAGTGCTACAAAGGAAAAACAGAGTTTAGAGAAGTGGATGCATGACTGAACCATGGAAAACAGACCTCTAATGGGTGGGGAAGAGGAGACTAGGCTGTCTGGGGCCCAGACCTAACCTCTGAGGTCAGCTCCATCCATCCATCCATCCATCCATCCATCCATCCATCCTTCTGTCTGCTCATCCAACAACTATTTCTCAAATGCTGACAACCCTGTACAGGGTCCTGTGTCCATAGTCCCTGAGACCCTGGTCCAAGATAGAGCCACAGCATTTGAGGGCATTGAAGCCTTAGGCAAAGGAAAGCTCCCTCATTTCAGACTCTGTAGTTCTTGCCCAGAGGGGCATTTCCAATCATTCTGTGTGCCTCTGTTCAAATGAATCAGGTGCAAACTCACTATCTTCCACCAAAGTCTCCCTTTCCAATGGCACCCCTGCACTGCCCCAGTGGGGGAGGGAGGTTCTTGGGGGCTACACATGCTCTGACTGCTCCTGCAGAGGCTGGAAAACTTCAAGTGTGGGTGAGTGTCAGATGAATGAGCCTCTATTGCTATGGGTCAGGAACTGGGCTAGACTCTTAGGCTGTAAATACAGACACTTTCTGTCAAAGATTCTGGGTTCTAATAGAAATAGTCTAATGGGAATGGGACCCTAATGGTTGAGGCCTATGGCAGGTGCAGGACGAATGGCCACTGCCTTTGTCGTGTATCTGTAGCCCTGGAACTTAGCACAGTGCTCTGTATACAGTAAGCTTTTAATAAGTGCTTCACCCATTCATTCATGGCAAGGCTCAGTATCCACTGCCAAGCTCATTTACTTTCTTCTTTGTATTCTCAATTCCCCACATAGGTCCTGTTACAAAATCCGGTACTCAGTAAATACTTGTTGATTTGATTCAATTAAATTTAATACAGAAGAAGCCCTGGCTCTCATCCCCCTTTAGTGACCATTAAGGGTACTGCAGCCCTGTCACCTTGGCACTCTTGCCCTCGTGCACCCTCTGTAGGGGGAGGGCATTTGGTGATGCAACCCCGGCAGACTTATTGAATTGTCACCAGGGTTGGCCTGGAGATGTCCAGTCAGGGGCCTGGGAAGCCCCTCCAGGCACAGGGATGGACTCTCGCTTCATGTTATGTGTCTCAGTTTCTCTGTTAGCTTTTTTCCTTTGGCCAGAGACGTAACTAGTGGAGCATGGGCCAGGGCTAGGAGGGAGGGGAAGGGAAGGTGGGGGTTGGGACTGAGACTTTGGCTAAATCTACTGGACACTCAGATCTCTTGCTCTTCATTGTCAGTGTGGAAACAATAGAGCTTAGCGTCCATCTAGCAAGAAGAACCAATCAGAAGATGTGAGCAAAGACTTGTGAGGGGTGAACCCCAAGTCCTCCTGACCTATTAAGAAGGAAGCCTCCTGCTGGTGTCTGGGGGTCTCAGTTCCCCCTAAATGGGGTGATGTCCTCCCCACCATGCACCTTGAGGGTTTTCTTCATGCATGCTTGACTTGGGTGTAGCTGGTGCTACTTGCCCTGGGCTCCAGAATTCCTAGTGACTCCTTTGCTTGGTTATCATTTTCAGACAAGCTGGGAGGGAAGTCAGAGGCTTCCAGTCCAGCGTCTTCATTGTACAGAGGTGGTTTCATGTAATCCCCAATCTGGCTCAGAGCAAGGAAGATCCTTATAATTTTTTATCCTTCTGAAGGATTCATTCAGTAGCCAACTTGAAACCACTCAGGGTCAATATATTCTTTTCTCAGGTTCTAGGTCAGCCTTTCCCTACAAGAAACAAGATGAAAAAGAACCCCAAATCTCACCCCAGCACTCGTACTGTCTTCTCCCCCTTTCCTGATGATTAATTCCAGTTTCAAGCTTTGGGATTAGGAATGGGCTGGAAAGTTCCAGAGCTCCATGGGGGAGGCTCACCCGGAGAAGGGACCCTTTTTACCTCTAGTGAGTCACAGGAATTCAGAGCTGGGATTTGTAGACTGCATTTTAAAAACATTTTAGGGATTGCTACGTCTTTTATTCATCTGGCCTTGTGGGGGCCCCATGACCTTGTGAGATGGTAGACTGAGGCAAGCCGAGGGGAGATGATCTGGGCAGGGTCACACACAGCTGGTAGCTGTCCAAGATGGGATGTGAATCCTGGGCTCCTGACTCTCTACGCCTCCGTGACGCTTTCTCCCTATTTTCTTTTTTATTCTGGAAATTGTGGCCCTGATTGGTTAGGGGACTTGCTGAGCTAGAACTCAAACTGTTCTGACTTCCAGCCCAACTCTCTTTTTCATTCAATTGTTTTCAGTTATGCCTGACTCTTCCTTGACCCCATTTGGGCCTTCCTTGGCAGAGATGCTGGAGGGTTTTGCCATTTCCTTCTCTGGCTCATTTTACAGATGAGAAAACTGAGGCAAACAGGGAAATGACTTGCCCAGGGTCATACAGCTAGGAAGCATCCAAGGCCATATTTGAACTCCAGAACATGAGTCTTCCAACTCCATGCCCTTTGCTAATCCCCTCTCCTTCTGGAGCCTTTCCCCGATGGATTTGCTCTCTAAAGAGCTTGTTTGCACATTCCGAGCTGTGTCCCACATCTCAATGGGACCTTCTTGAGATCACAGACTGTCCTTTGCCTCTCTTTATATCCCCACTATTTAGCACAGTTCTGGACACACAGTAGGCACCTAATGAATGCGTATTGATTGATTAGTGAAGATAGGAAGACTTGAGCAGAAGGTCCTCTGAGGAAGAAGATCCCCATCTAATCCAGTTTCACTCCAAGTAACAGCTCAGAACTGGAGACGAATTCCCAGGGTCAGAGAAGAACCGAGGATGTACAGATGTGAGTCTGGGTGGCCACGAGCTTTCCACAGTGAAGCCTCTCACCACCCCAGCCATCCTTTGAGCCCATAGGGCAGGCCCATCCAAGGTTGCTCTGTGCCTTTAGCTGGGGTCACTATGTTCAGGGGATAAAGGAGTTTCTCTCTGGAGTTCTTGGTCTGGGAGGATAACGGCATCACCATTCAGTTCAACTCAATTCTGACAACAAATATTTTATAAGTGTTTACTACACGCCCAGGAATTGTGCTAAGTACTGGTGATCTCCCCTGGCTCCCCCCCTTCCTCCCTGCCCTGGCAAAAGGCAGAATATAGTCGCTGCCCTTCTAATAGTGCCAACTCCTCATTTCAGCAAACACACATTAAGTTCTTATGGATTATGAAACTGAGAATACAAAGACTAAGATGAGATCATCCCTGTCCCCATCAAGCTTACATTCTATTGGAACAGACATAATAGACATAAAATGCGTATATAAGATAGTTATGTGTGTGCATTTATATAAATCAATAAGTATTTACAAGACATATTCAGAATGGACACAGGGTAACCCAGAATGGGAAAGCACTAACCCCGAGGGGACCAGGAAGTACCTCCTGAATTAGGTGATGACTGAGCTGAGTCTTGAGGTTTGCCCAAGATTCCGAGAGGAGCGAGTGCAGCCCAGACCTGAAGGACATTGTTGGGAAGGTACGGAGGTGAGAGATGCAGGGTTGTGTGAGAAGAAGTGAGTAGGCTGGTATGACCAGACCGCAGAGAACATGGGAGGGGAGCTGTGTGTCAGAAAACTAAAGAGGGGCAGGGGAGGGGCAGCTTTAGATGCTTTGTTTATTTGATCCTGGAGGAGCTTCTAGAGTTCACAGAATTAATTGCCTTGAGGGATAGCAGGGCCAGATATGTGCTTTGTGAAAATGACTGTATTTAGTCTGTACACATTTTGAATGGACTTATCTGGATAGATTTTGTTTCTTCCCAGTAGGATGGATGCTCCTTGAAGGAGTGAAGTGTTCATTTTGGGCTCCATCCTTCCATCTCCCCACATGGTAATGGGGCCGTAGCAGGCGCTTCGCTTGTTGAGTGAATGAACATAACCCAGTCCATGCATACTACTGCTAAGCCTTCTGGTTATGGAGGGCTACAGACTGTCTGGGATGAGTGGTCTTGGTTAGGGATTAAAAGAAAAAAGAAGCAGGATGAAGGCATTTATGAAACTGAGTTCATTTTATCATCTAGCTTTGAGTGTTAATCATGAGGAAAATGTTTCTGACCAGTGTGATAATCAAATGTGACGGGCCTGTAGCTCACTGACCATCTGTAGGGGTCTGACTGTAGAATAACCCTCCAAGATTTCCTGTAGATTCTTCCCCAGGAGGAACTCCCGACACGGGAACTTCCTCCCCCAAAGCAGATGGAGCCCTGTCTATGACTGGGTAGGCTCGCCCTCTGCAACTGCCTGCTCCTCAGACTTGCCTGGGCATTCTTAGCCAGGAGGTGTCAGAGGTGACATCCAAACCTAGGCCTTCTTGACCCCAAGGCCAGCCTGAAGTTCGAGCCAACATTCTGCCTCCAGAAAGAATAAGAGAAATGTTCATTTTACTTCACGTGTTTGTAATGGTTTATCGTGGGGCAGCTATTTGGTGCAATGGATACAGTGCTGGGTCTAGAGTCAGGGAGATGTATCTTCATGACATCTTACTACCTGGGTGACCCTGGGCAGGTCACTTAACCCCTTCCCCATTTGCCTCAGTTTTCTCATAGGTAAAAAGTGTTGGAGAAGGAAATGGCTAAACCCCTCCAGTAACTTTGCCAAGAAAATCCCAAACGGTGTCACAAAGAGTCAGACATGAATGAACAGTTTTTAAAAGGTGCCAAAATTCCCTCTCTTCAGTCATTCCAACCCAGCCCTCCTTACAGGACTCAGTATCTTTCTCTCGAGAGCTGAATTAGATGAACTGAAATATATTCATCAGCTGGATTTCCACATTGGGTAGAGTTGGCCCTTGACCCCCTCTCTCTTCTATCTTAAAGGCAATAGCGTTCCATGGCAGATGGAGGTCCATGGGGAGGATCATGGGCCAGGCTACCTCCAGACCTAGCAGCCAGGTGATACCAGGCTTTTCCATTCTTCCCAGATTTCTGGGTGTGGCCACACCTGGCTGATCCCACCCAGGGCAGTTCTGGGATATGGAGGAGAGTCAGGATTTTATAGGGATGGGTGGATTCTCATTCATGTGTGTCCATTGGTTTCCCACTCCAGTGGGATAGACGGGCAGGTGCTAATTTTATATGAACCTGAGAATTTCTGGCAAAGAAGATTCCAGACTGAGGAGGTACCAGAAATAGAACAAATTGGGAGAGTCTGCCTAGAGAAGAGATTTTTGTCATTGTTTGGTAGTTTCAGTTGTGTCCAACTCTTTATGATTCCATTTGGGGTTTTCTTGGCAAAGGTATTGGAGGGGTTTGCCATTTCCTTCTCCAGCTTATTTGTACAGATGAGAAAACTGAGGCAAACAGGGCTAGATGACTTACCCAGGGTCACACAGCTAGTATCTGATGCTTGATTTGAACTCATGAATATGAGTCTTCCTGATCACAAGCCGGACTCCAATGCACCCCCTAGATGTCTAGCATAGAGATTGTCTATTGAAACAATGATAGACCCCTCCAAACCAGGTGCCTTCAGATGACCACAACCTTCATTCCATAGATGAGGTAAGGAAGACATATACAGGTTCAGTGGTTTCCTCACAGTCATACAAACACACTTATGCCAAACCAGGACTTTGAACTCCAAACAGCTTTTGGTCTGTCCCCTAGCCCTTTTAATTAGCCAGACATCTACTGAAGTTCTCTTTGCTGCAACCCAAGCAGCAAATCATTTTCTCACTTGTTTTAATGAGTTTCATCCTTCACCTCCACCAGGGGGTGGAGCCAAGATGGCGGCATAGAAGCAGCAAAGTTTCACAGCTCCTACACAGCCACCCTAAATACCCATAAAATATGACTCTAAACAAATTTTAAGTCTCCCAAACCCACAAAAATACAGAAAACACATCTTTTGCTGAAGGCAGCTCGGCAGGAGGGGCTCATCATGGCAGGCTAGGAGCCAAGGCCAGCCCAGCCCAAAACTGAAACTGCGGCCAGACCCGAGGGCAGTTGGAAGGAGCTGAGCCTCCCAAGCCTAAGCATGAGTCTACCTGGGAGAGCATATCTACAGCACCTGAAGCAATCTCCACATCTATTAAGCCAAGAAAAAGAAGGATTAGAGAAAGGTCAGTGAAAGTGAAGCTTTCAAGCTAAATTTGGGGGAAGAAAAGCAGTTCAGTTGATCTGCCCCCAGGGCAAGGAAGCAGTGGGGGAAGGGCAGGATATGCTATAACCAGCAGCTACCTCCACTGGCCTGCTTCTGAGCTCCTGGCCTGCAGACCCTGCAGGAGGGATGAGACGATTGATCAGGGCCAAGGGCTCTTGTGTTGAGTGGCCTGGATCCGGATCGTGGTCTTGGGTGGTGGTCCTGGGGTGCTCTTTCAGCGAGCCAAAGCTGGTGGGGGCTGCAGCACCCCCCTAATAGCTCTGGCAGCTGTGAAAACCCCAGTGATTTGGGACAGAGCTTTCCCCCCTGGAAGCAGAGTTTCAGAGACCTAAAAAAATCAACCAATTAATTGATTGGCCAACATGAGGAAAAGGAAGCAAAGTAAGAACAGCAATAAAACTCTAGAATCCTTTTGGTAGACAAAAAAGATCAAAACATGGAATGGGAGGAAGACAACACAGTCAGAACTCCAACACCAAATGCTTCCAAGACACTTGAAGATTGCCTACAAGCTACAGATCAACTGAAAAAGGACTTTGAAAAACAAACAAGAGAAGTGGAGGAAAAATTGGAAAGAGAAATGAGAATGATGCGAGAAAATCATGAAAAGAGAGTCAACAACCTGACTGAAGAAAACAACACTTTAAAAAATAGATTAACTCAAATGGCAAAAGAGGCCCAGAAAGCCAAT